>JAWPHD010004234.1:0-193497 GCA_037043455.1 Cyrtodaria siliqua
ACCCACATTTTGGTTTGGGATTTCTTATAGCATTATTCATCTTATTCATACTTCACCCATATTGGGGCATGGGCTCCCTCCTACCCTCTCGTCAAGTTATTACATGAAGCTGTGTATATATTATTAACATACCTACCTGGACACAGTTACTGGCAGTGGGCATCTCAGGACAATGTCCTGGATAAGATCAGCCCGATTATTAACATATCTGCCACATATATGTATTGTCCATCTGGGGATACCTGGACACAGTTACTGGCAGTGGGCATCTCAAAGTCCTGGATAAGCTCAACCCGATTATTAATTAACATACCTGCCAAATATATGTACTGTCCATCTGGGGATTACTGGCAGTGGGCATCTCAAGGACCTAGATAAGCTCAACCCGATTATTAACATACCTGCCACATATATGTACTGCCCATCGGGAGACACCTGGACACAGTTACTGGCAGTGGGCATCTCAAAGTCCTGGATAAGCTCAACCTTTCTCTGGATATCTACAAGATTTACAAATAATTATTTTCAGAAGCAACAGGTCCAGCTCAGGAGTGAGAATGACCCGTTTTTAGGAACACTAATCAGTCATTCAATTAATATCAGAAACGTGATATGTAGTAAAAAAAAGAAAGTAGAATAGGAAAAAAACACATACCAACATCTTGCTTTAGAAGAGTCCTTCTTCTTCGGTCAGTTAGCCACTGCAATATATATATATTAACATGGTAATTATAATGATCAGTTTATAAATCATCATGGATTGTGCTTTTTGATAATTACAAAACCTCAAAACAACAGTTGTAGGAGGTCAGCTAAATTTGGACAACGAACAAAACACAGTGACACATATCAGAGTTAAAAGTTGAATTGTTGTTGCAAACACAGGGTTTTCCTGTCGATATACTAGCATACACAGGCCGGACATCTTGTGGATATGTGCTTTGGAACATGGGGTTTTAACTTGTCAAAATCTGAATGTAGGAGTAAAATTAAGACAAAATTATTAATACCAAATATACACAAACTGTGACCTGGCAATACAAAAGGTTTTTATCAAAATTCACGAATTGACGAGAGAACGGGATATGTGAAATGACTGTGTATGTATGGGGTTTAAAATAGCTTTAAACAATCTTTCAGCCATATCACAACAATGTCTACTTGTAGCAGTGAGCTCATGGTTCAACTTTAACATGCTGCCACACTGAAATACCTCACTGTCACTGTAGACAAGTGCAATGATTCCCTACCCACTCACATTATATCAATACTGGGCCAACCGGTCCTAGAACTGCCATTTATATGTTAACGTCAAGCAAGGAAGCTACTAGTACCCTTTTTCGGTCAGGGATTCAACCCACATCCTCCCGCATGTGAGGTGGATGCACTAGCATTAGGCCACGCTGCGTTTTACAACTTACAATTGAATTGCCTACAGTTTGTGAGATAATAATAATAACATACATATCTATCTATCTTCCGTTAATTCCAAACCCCTGCTGGGACCTAGGAATGGCTGGTCAAGTTTTCTCCATTTCAAGGAGTGGAGCATCTCTGTATCGCTTTAAGTTTTTCCAGTCATGCTTTGCCCAGCGAGCTGCCCTGCGTTGGACAGCTTCAAACTGGTTAATGTAGCATTTACTGTGGTGAGAACAGACAGTGGCCCGGAGCAGTACTCGAGTTGCGGTCGGACTAATGTTTTGTAGGCCATATACTTAAGTGGTTCGGAGTGTACTTTGATGTTTCTGCGAAGGAATCCTAATGTTTGATTTGATTTTTTGGCGATTTTGTATATAATTATGTGTGTGTTCCACGTTAGATCGTCTGAAATGTCAATGCCAAGATATTTTGCTGATGTTGTTGCTTTGAGTTTTGTATTATGGAGGTAGTATGAAGTGTCTATGGGTGTTTTAGACTTGGGCCAAATAAAATTATACCTGAGTTTACTGTAACCCGACCGACCCGCTGAAAACACCCCCGACTCATTTTTTTTCTATTGAAAAAAAAAAAATAATAAAAATAAATAAAATATGTTCACGCTATCACGGCCGACTCATGTGCTCATTGTCCTGCTGTTGGAACTGACCCTCTTCCGGACTTGCGAAAAATAAATTAAACTGTTTTACCCCTTTGCAATAATTGCAAGTGATTGGGAAAAGATCCAGTTGTTGCCATGCCTTTTGGGAAACAATAACACATGTATACACAATTTCATATTGTTATCTATTGTAGTTTTTAAAATACCACATTTTCCCATTCATCGCCACCTTAAATTAACTTCGCCAAAAAATAAAATAAAAAAAATAAAATAAAATGCCTACCTACCTACCCAATTTTTTTCAGCAATGTTACAGTAAACACAGGTATAATTTTATTTGGCCTTGGTGATATAAATGACTTGGCATGTTAAGGGATTAAATTCCATATCCCATTTTTAAAGTTTGGTTAGATCATTTTGTAGTGTTTCTGATTGTTTTTCTGAAGTGACTGTAATGTAAATGAGAGTGTCATCTGCAAATAACCTAACCTGGGAATTGACATCTATTGGGAGGTCATTCATATATGCAAGAAGCAGTATTGGGCTGAGGACATATCCTTGTAGCACTCCAGAAGAAACAGGTATTGATGATGACCTGAATCCGTTGACAACCACCCTCTGCTTGCAGTTGTCTAAGAATGACTTTATCCATAGATATGGGAATATTTGCTCAGCTTGAGAATCAGTTTCTCATGGCTGACCTTATAAAATGCTTTGCTGAAATCAAGTAGAATCACGGTAGTTTGCTGGGTTGGATTTGTCGCCGTTTTTGAATGCTGGAGTAACATTTGCACTTTTCCATATAGAGGGTAATTCTCCAGTTTTAACTGATTTCTGGAAAATTATTTGAAAGAGTTTTCAGTATAATGCGTTTCATTTGGTCTGGGCCTGCAGCTTTATGTGGGTTTAAATTTGATAACATTTTATCTATTCCCTTGGTGGATATTTCAATGTCAGGCATTTTACTGTATAAAGCCTTACATTCCTCTGGTATTTGATGACCGTCTTCTCCTAAGTTCTGGAGTTTTATTTTACTTAAAAGGACTTTAGTGCTAAATACTGATAGAAACTGAAAGTGTTCGTTCAGTATTGTTGCCTTCTTTACATCATCTTGGTGGCAGATGTTGTCCCGTTTAAGAGGAGATACACTGGTTGAGACTTGTTAAGTTGTTTTGAGTGTTTTAGTAGAGTGTACACTTTTTTAGTGTTTGGTTTGTTCGTGTTTTTTGTGTTGTTACTTGGTTTACATTCACTATGATTCAGAATGACTTCAAGATAGTTTTGGTATGCAAGTTTTGTTATTGTGCGTGTCTCCTACAAAGTTAACATAATTACTATATACACAAGATTAAAACTGTGAAGAGATTTCTAATGAATGTAAACAGTCACCCCACCCACATTTTACAACATTATGAGCATTGAAATTATTGTTATTCGTGTCATTACCTCTGGTAAAGATTTCCCCGCACTCAGATTGTAAATCTTCACATTGTTTGGATTAGAAACTTGCATTTTAAGGCATTATAGTATCACGTTATGAACTATTAAAAGGAAAAAATAATGTTTTCGTTTTCAGCACATGCAACTTCCGGTTATTTGGCGACCATTTTGCGGTGTTCATGTAAAATATTCACAGGGAAATATGACCTAGTACAGGGTATGAACATAAGTATTTACCCTCTTTGGTAAAACTTTATCAAACTTGTTGGTCATATACCACTATTGCATTTCCCATAGGCCTCCATTATAGCCTTTTGGCCTACAACCCCTATATCAGAACGGATGATAAAACTTAATTTTTTTTAAAGAACTATCTTAGAGACACTCAAAAATTACCAGCAAATTGGGGTAATGTAATGCTTTCAGCCTCTAATATTGCACTGAAGGCGGGCACTCCCAGAATGGCAGTAAAGCAATTTTACTTTTTGCAAATATACTCTCTGTACAATTGTACCCATAAACATACAAATTTCAGTCAAAATATCCTAAATGAACATGTTTTATGTTGGAAATATATTGTTTTGATGTTTTATGGGGATTTGTTATGATTCGGGTGTCTACCTTACAATCTGACTATATCAATTCGACTTCGACTTCGATGAGATACTCCACAAAATCCTCTGTTGGACATAGCGTGAAGGTGCTGGGTGAAACTGTACATGCGCAAGGTCGTATGCTCCTCAAAAAACGTGAAATTAAAATATCCAACTTGTATTTACACTATACACTATATCAATATTACCGGTTACACACAATAGTGGTAATTGACCTGTTAAAAGTATGAACGTCATTGAATGTTTTAGCTTTCAGGAGTGACAGACCTGGCATTTGAAAGCTGGTACCAATCCAATCGACCACCTTCATCTTACGTCTGCATTGGAGCACTGGTATGAATTATGATATTTGCTCCAAGTGTACAATAAATATTCCAAAAATCTCTGGACACGTGTACCAATCAATCTGACTGGTCCAAAAATGGAATACAACACAGAAGCTAGTTAACCTGGTAAGCAAGTAACTACAATGATTGAACTCGCAAACGTTTGCTTGTACCCAGTAGCAGCAACACCAACACCCACATCGTTATTAGCTTCAGAAGCAGCCGCAACAAATATACTGGCTTCTTAAGGTATAAAGTTCAGTTTCCCGGATTCCTATGTATCCTTCCCCTCTCTCTGGGGCGGCTCTAAATAACCTATACTGTGTTGACGAGCCGTTAAACAACATGCAATGCAATTCTAATATCACGGTAGTGTCTAATCCGATAAAACCATTTGCAACTCTGCTACTGTGAATATGATACTTATTTTGTAGATAACTATGGTGGCATATAACTAATTTAGTCGCGATGCTTTTTCCAGCTATTAAGACGACTTGTAAGCCCTTATAAGTCGACTATGTTATATGCCATCATAGATAACATTCGGTACATAGAATTAAATCTTGGAAAAGTATGTTTATCATAAATAAATGAACACTTTCGAAACATGTCTTAAACAGGGAGCATTTTCTCATGGTCTTAAAAATGCAACACGCCCTAGTCTCCATAGATGCAGTTTCCATGACATGACGTTGAAGGTTATAACATGTATGTTTCCCTTTTCTTTGCATTTTGTTTACATTTGACATTTTTCTTCCAACCATGCATTTAAAGAGGCTCTACCTAAATATTTTTGTCCACCAATTGATATAAACTTTACTTAATTATAAAGAGGACTATGAAAAAAGTAAATGGCAATAATTTCACCCCAAGTAATATGCGTTTTGCTGGGAAAAACAGGATTGAAAAGATCGGATTTTTGAAATTGTATTCGTAATTGTTTTAGACAAGCCGATTGCGGAGATTTCCGATCTTATTCGTTTACAATCGGAACTTATTCGTCGGAATGGCGAAGAGTTCCGATCGATTCGTTTACTATCGGAACTGCCCCGAATCAAGGATTTGTCAACAGTTGACAAATCCTTGCCCGAATAGTTTGTTTTCGTTCAACTGAATCGCATTGCGCATGTCCGAGAAAATCGTAAAAACTCGTAGTTCTCCGACAGGAATAAAAAGCTGGGCAGCATTTTATTCAAGATATTGTTTTGATCATAATTAATAATTTACAGAACTGGAATACGAACCATGTTTCTTCTTAGAATACTCATAAAATAGCTTTGTATACATATAAATGCAGTAATATTGAGTATTTAATATTTTACATTAAAAATCGCGTAGATATAGGTAGTGCCTCTTTAAAGTATCTTTCCGGCTATCAATAGTCAACTTTTACAACAGTTGTACACCGTTTCTAAACCTGCTGACGCAATCTCTATCCAGAGTACACTCTTCCTCATTTGACTCTGTCAACGTCAAAAGGATGTAGGCCGAACGGTTAGGTCACGTGATTATTCAAAAAAGTTTTGACGATGTTTATCAATCTCCACGCAGAGTTATCGTTCCTTGTACTCACATATATGAAAGAGTGTACTCTGGGTAGAGATTGGATGTTTATAATAAATCCTTTTGCGTGATCTGTAAAGGTAAAATATAGACCTATATTAAATAATTTCATTTTTTATTTCTATGAGTTATTTTTTTAAGTAATTTTTTGCTATCGAGCTTCGGTTTGAAATATTTATATATGTATTTCGATTGAGGAGACCTAAGTACGTATTAATTTGGTAGTAAAATAGTCCCGATTAAAGCTAAATTGTTTTCATGCATTATTTCAAATCTTGCAACAGATCTGAAAATTATATTTACACGAGAAATGAATAAGTTTCAGGCAAACATATTCCAATTTAACAGGTTTTACCAAAATCTTGTAATTTAGTAGTTAGCAGAGATATATGTGAGTGCAAGGAACGATAACTCTGCGTGGAGATTGCTGCTGACGACGAGGTAGGCTATATAGTTTACATATTTTGAGAATCCAAACTTTATAGACACAATATAAATGGCTTTAATCATCCAGGTCAATGCCCAAAACTGGAGCGTCGAACCAACTCACAATTAATTTCACGCATATTCAATCATGGCTATTTTAAGAACCCGTAAAATAAACTATACTTTTAATCGGCACATATACATAAGTATATGACATGAAAACCTGGAAAGAATTTTGACAAATGGCTTTGAAGTGGTGTAATTTTGCCGTTATTTGACGGGTTAGTTTCTACCGTGATATCATTAGAACGCCATGCTGCCTCCTCAAAAGCATCATCATCACCGCCATCATCTCACTTGTCTTTTGTTATGTGATCCCGCCATTTGAAGAATGTGGAAGGGCATATAGCGTTACGCATGTCCGTCCCTGCGTGCGTGCCGTGTCGAACATGTCCGGACTCTATATAACATAGGTAATTGTTATCCAATCTTCTCCAAACTTTGTCAACTTGTATACGGGCACAGTGTCTCGGGCAATTCCGATAATAGGTCCGTCGCCTCAGTAATTCCATAGTTATATCCCTTGGAATTGTAAAAAATCACAAAAAATAATGTTGTCCGGACTGTTACTTGGGTAATTGTTATCCAGTATTTTCCAAACTTGGTTAAATTGTATATGGACACAATATCTCGGCCATGTTCGATAATCGTTTCCATCGCCCTAGTAATTCCAGAGTTATGCCCCTTAGAATAATAAACAAGAGGCCCAAGAGGGTCTGTGGACGCTCTACTGGCTAAAACGGCTCTTAAACAAGGGTTGTCGTCATACAATTCCCATCATACTTCTTTTAAAACATTGCACAAACAAGAGGTCTGCTGTGTCTAGTCTGGCATGGGTATTTTTTAATTTGTCCCACTTTCTTCTATGAATGACATTTCAGAAAAAAGTGTGTTTGTGTTGGGGGGGGGGGGGGGGGGGATGGGGGGGGTGCGGGGGTGGGGGGGGGGTATATTAACATTCTAAACAAATATGGTAAATACTAGATAAAAAATGAAGTAGCTACAGATTTAACAAAGGAAAATACAATATAGCATTTTTCAACAAATCAAGGGCCATAACTATGTCGTTACTAACAAGATCTAGCTGGTTTTCGAACTTGACCAAGATTTCATTGATATACCGCGATTTGCACAACTAGACATCATACTGAGGCTTCCTGCCAAATTTTGTAGAAATCCAACAAGCCGCTTAGGAGGAGTAGCGCCGACAAGAAATTTAAAGTAAAAATGTCGAAGAGCCATAACTCCATAAAAAATCAACGAACCGGAAAAAAACGCAATATGCGCAACTAGAAATCATACCAATTCTTCCTGCTAAAGAAATACAAAAAGATCGGACAGGGGAGGACAGTCAACCTGTATTGTGCTAACAACATGTAAAACTGTATTTTTTGCTAATTCAGTGGCCATAACTCTGGTGTTACTGGTTTGATATTGCCCATTATCGAAATTGTCCGAGATCGTATGGTCATATACAATCTATGTAAGTTTGGTTGAGATTGCTAAAGAAATGTGACCTCTATCCTGTAAACAATATAAACAAGGGCCATAACTCCGTTATTAATGGTCCGAACTGGCTGGTTTTCGAGCTTTCATTAATATCAATAATCTGATAAAGTTTGAAAAAATATCGGAAGAAAAATGGAGGCCCTATCGTGTTAATGAGGCCAAATTATAGCACAAGTCAGAAAATGGCATTGTTTAGCAAAAACTAGGGCCGTAACTCCGGCGTATGGTCGGATCTGTTTGGTTTTCAAACTCGTCCAAATGTCATTGCTATTAACAGCCTGTGCACGTTTGGTAAAGATCAAATAATAAATGAAGGTGCTAGAGTGTTCACAAGGCAGAATATGCCTTTTTTTTCAACATAACAAGGCCATAACTCCGCTGTTACTAATCCGATTTGGCTGGTTTTCGAACTTGTCCGAGCTTTCATTGATATTCACAATCTGGTAAAACAGTGTCTGTCTGTCTGTCTGTCTGTCTCTCTTTAATTATATGCAAGCTGGTTTAAAGTCAAAGTGATACTAGATACTGGATACATATATCGAGACGCTTATTTTAATGCTTGATAAAAAACTTGATATAAAAATTCACATTTGCCATGTGTCCCTTTACTAGGTCTGTGTTTGAACGTTATTGAGTTTGTGTGTTTTTTAAAAAAATGTGTCTTAGTGGAAAACTGGATATGTTTAGGCCAGGCGCGATTGTGCTGTTTCTGCTGCTTTAAGGGGGTGTCATGTAATGATGTTTGTCCCTCTTTTTTTGTAATTCTGATACGCTCACATTTATCAGGGTTAATGTGGCTTGCTTTTAGCATGGGTCATAAATTCACCACTCTTTAATTAATCCGAAAACCTAGCGTAAAATAGAATATGTAACTTATACACGATTGATGGACTATATTAACACAATAATATTTTTAAAAGTAGCCAAACATGCATTAAAACATGGATATAAAGGTACCCAGAGTATGTAGATCTATGATTAAAACAAACAAGTACAAATGAAGAAATACCTTCAAAATACTCGATACAGTCATACTGGACATTTCGGGGGTCATCTGGAGGCAATAGAACATCAGCCATTAATTCCCCCAGGTTTAATCCCAAAAGGTATTATCTTCATATCAGAATAGTGAGAATACAATATAATAGTCATTATCTGCTCACCTTTATAAAATTACAAAACTAGCATATACCTTTTGCGCACAACCTGTACCGCACCCGGAAGTATGTGTGAAATGTAAACAAAATGGCTGGAACAGAGACTGAGAAAGATGAACCTATAGAATATTCATATCCTTCTATCGGTCTGAATTACTTTAATGAATTAAAAGTCTAATTTTATAATAATAAATATATAGTGCATGTCTAAAAAAAAAGTATGACATTTAAGAACAAATAAATAGAAGAATACAACAACAAAAAAGTTCACTGTTCAGCAAGATTCATATTTAATATGTTTCTCCCTATCGAATCCGATCTTATTGTCTGTGACAAGTATAGTTGTAAAATTGTTTAGAGCTGTCTTTAATAAGGTTTTAGTAACTGTAAAAGTACTATTTGAAAGTGTGTTTTGTCGGTTGTCTCCCTTTAGGTTTCAGAAATTTGCAATCCACAGACCTAATATGTTGTGGCAATACCCAATACATACAAAACAAAGCTGCATTTGCATTGAACAAGACTGAAGGACAAGTGACAAAAGTTAATGATAGATAATAAAAATAACAATAATTTTAATGTGCATGCTTCATCACAGATCTATTAAATCATTATTAATTTGGTGACATGAGATGTTTGAATCTTGGCATTTTGTTATAGCTTGTGATGAAAAGAAGAAAGAAGGTTTTGTCCGAGTTATTGTTGCTGCCAAGAACCTCAGCACCAGTCGGGAGATTGTGAGACAAGGGCTACTGCCAAAAACTGTCAAGAAACCCTCAAATGCCAAGTTGAATGTTGTCTTTGAAAATGAGTAAGTGCATGTACATTGTGGAGTACATATGAACTACGGTAGTTTGTACCATGGTACTGATATGAGTGAATATTCAAAAACACTTATTTATCCAGTGAATACACTAGAACATATCCAACTATACAACTTTATTTATCCACAGACCTAATAACAATAATATGTCTGTGAGTGTGATTTATCCTTACAGTTACAATCATTCTCAAGCTTAATACTATTAATTTTTACAGAGGTTTAACACATTTAGTTATTACTACATCATACTATACATTAAAACACTAATTTGTGTGTATATATAATATATATATTTCAATGGAGAAACTGTAATTATCTCATATTAATAGTTAATAATAATATATTTTCAGTGTTACATGTACTATATTTATTGTAAGAGAGATATATTCAACAGGTCGTTGCATTGTTATATTTCCTATCCAGGTCACTATGTGTGACAATTAATGGAGAGAAAGGGGGCATGAAGGGCAAGAATATACAGTTGAATATAAAGAAACTACCCCACGAGATTGACAGCACCAAAAGCTATTACGAGGTTTGTTACTTATGAGAAGTTGGCCATAAAAATTAATATGTTGAAATGCAATCAGAGGCACTGAGATCACCATCGTTAACAATAAAATGACTGTTCCGTTTATAGTTTCTCTGGAATATTTGATATTTCAGTTCAGTAAGGTGAAAATTGATAATACTCTAGTTCTAGGTCAGAAATAATATGTCTAAATGTATGCAAACTCATTCTACATACAGTTTATACAATTTTAACTGAACTTCACTATTTCTTACATAGCTAGTGTATCAGTCATACAACTGAGCTGAGCTTGTAAGGTCTAAATACAAAGGTACATCCCTCCTTGCATGTCGCAGTATATAAATTATATTAAAGTCCCTATCCTGCCATCAACAGGCAAAGTTTACAACAGATGTATACCGTTTTGAAACCTACTGATGACGAGCTTTATAACTTTCATATTTTGAAAATCATAACTCAATAGACAAAACGGTTTAAACCAGCCAAGACAAAACTCAAAACTTGAATGTCGAATTTACTTGGGCATCATTTATAATGTTACATTAAAATTTGCTGTTTTTACTTATATGTAATCCATATGTTATCTTAATTGATATCATATGATTTGATTTCCTGTTTGTTCATTGTTATTACCAACTCAATATTCATATTATGCATATTCAGCCTTGAGTATTTTAAGTACCCATGAATAAACGTATACTTTTAATCAGCACATTTACATTATTTTATGATCTGAACACCTGGATAGGGTTTTGATAAAACAATTTTGTAGTGTAATTTTGCTTTTTTTTGGTTGGGGGTTGGGTTGGGGGTTATTGCCTTTAATATGTTATTAAAATTACATTCTTAATTATTAAACTTTCTAGACATGTTTTATGTAATATATAACATTGTCTCATGGATGTGTGTACATAATGTAACTCTATTTTGTCTGAGGACCATAGGTTATCCTCAGTAAATAAAGATAGTCTTCTTGTTATTACTACTGTGCAGTTAAAAGCAGTGAGGCATATATAAATTAAAACTCAGTAGAAGATGTTGAATACAGTTTACCTAACAATAAATACTAAATAGTGCCTTGGCCTCTTAGCTCGCTAATTCGCAAAACTTTGCGATAAACGAATATATATTTGGTTGCAATATGACAATAAACAATGTATCTATTACAGGTAGAGGATGATCGTGTATTGCTGTACCTGCGTAAAGCACAGAGCAAATCCTGGTACCCAGAGTTAGACAATGGACTAGAAACTGCTGAAGATGAGGAGGAGTCTGATACGATGCAGACATCTTAATGCTGTATTACAGGGTGGTATAATTAAGGGGTGGATAATAATATGGCTAAGCAATATTGATTTGATGCTAACTATGAAATAATATGTTTTTCTTACAGAAAAAAAGGCTTAGCATGATTTGAATTTAATGAGGGTGTCACCGCTGCCCCCTTTTGGTATGCTGGAATCGGACTATTTTTTAGAGTATGCTAAGACTGGGGTAGGCTATGTTGCAGGTTGGATTTTTCACCCTTTTTTGCATGCAGGATGCTTGGGCTATTAAGAATTTATTTTGTACACCAGATGAAGGTCTGATTTATGCAGTATTCCAGATGCCAGACGGGGAAATGGTGACTACCTGTGCCACAATGGGATTCTGTATCACTCTCTTCGAGTGGTCAAGACAGATTGTGTAAATAGGTCTACATCACTAACTTGATGTGTGTAAACGACGTTGCTTATGTCTAGTCTACAGTGTTATAATACTAGCATGTTGTTTAACATTTGTTGTGTTTTTATTATGAGGATTCTTATTACGATATATAATAAAGGTATTATTACTAGAGTAACACGTTCTGGAAGCTGTTTGTCGCTATTGTACTAAAGCCAGTTGCTAGATCTTGCAGATATGGTATATCCACTCGATGGTATGGTATATCCACTCGAGGGTATACAAGCTGCAAGAACAGATTACTCTACTACTAATTCTAGCATACCACAAGAAAAACTTGTCCACTAGGGGATTCATGAGATTCATTTGTGTGTGAGAACAAATGTAGAACAGAGAAAAAAAATGGAATTGAGAAGGGCTTATTGTGTATTCTTTTTTAAATGAACATTGTCACAGCTATAAGTAGGCCGTTCTGGCCTAGGTCTGAATATTGTGAATAGGTACACATTATAATGCATATTGTTTCATTTAAATCTTGATCTATTCATTCCCTAGCAAACTTACAGGTCTGCACATATCATATTTAACCTATTGTTTGGGGTATATGTTTCAGCCAAAGGGTTTTCAGCATATTTACATGAACTATTTTGAGAACACAAACATGAATTATGTATCATTGAAACTGGAATTCTTAGTAGTAAATGTGTTTTGAAAATCAGTTGGGAAATACATATTTTACAGCCAAAACACTTGTCTGATAGGGCTTTTTCCTTGCTCAATGTTGCTGCTGCAGCAGAAAATTATAAAATCTCAAATAACTTTTGTTTGATTTAACAATTTGAATTGAACCAATCAGGTTGTCTTAATTTGGATTTATCCAGCACATTAAAACTATTTTTACATAGAAATTCATTTTTTCTTCTTCTAATTTTTGATAGAGCATACTTTTGCGTTGAAAATGGTCTATAAAAAACACACACTTGCATAACAGATAAGGTTATCCGAGGTTTACATGGGTGATAGAAACCCTGATCTTACACATGGGGGAAGATGAAAGTCGCACGCTGATATCAACAAAGACAGTTATATGACATCATTGTGTAAATAAACATGCAAAACTTTAGTAGTTGTCAACGGCACTGCGTAGAATGTAAATTATATGCAAGAAAAAGAATCAGTCATGGATATCTGGTTCAGATAGGGAAATTCCAACACTCATTATAACTGTTTTAATCGGAACCTCAGCAGAGCCTCTGTTCTGATAAAAAACAATTATACCTCGTGTTGTAATTTCCGATCTTCACTGGATACCCATGAAAGATTATTGTAATCTCAATGGATGTCAAAACGTTAGGTAATTTTATTAAAATGTCTGTTTCACTAATATACATGTATATATATTTTTTTATATATATTATATGTATGATTTAGGTTTTGTCTGAAAAGGTTTTGTCTGAAAAGTAAAAAACACCTTTGGCAGAATCAAGTGCCCAAGCGCCCCAAGCATAGTTATGCCCCTAAAAGGTGTTACTGATCTGATTGAAAAGTAATCATTAGTTTAAGGCTTTTTAAAAATGAATGGATTGAATTACTGCTGTTTTATTTGTTGAATCTCACCATTGTTACTGTGTATAGATGTGTATTATTGTTATTCTAATGTGTTAAAGGGTACTCATATGTGTATAAACAATGTAGAAGAGCATCTATTTGTATTTGCAGACTTTTTATTAGTTAATTGTTAATATTCAATAGGGGGAAAATGTGACTTCTGTTTTGTGAGTTTTTCTTTTTAATTGTTTTAAGATAATATGGATTCGTTTTGATTTTGACATTTCTGAAGGACATTTGTTTGTATACATCTAAATTCCCAATAACAGTTCAATCCACATATCAGTGTGTAATAAGAATTTTAAATCAAAGTTTAAAGCATTTCTGTGTATCAACTTATGGCCAGTACTAAAATTGTCAGGATTATTCATGATGTGTTAACACTGTCCGGATTATTCATGATGTGTTAACACTGTCTGGATTATTCATGATGTGTTAACACTGTCCGGATTATTCATGCTGTGTTAACACTGTCCGAATTATTCATGATGTGTTAACACTGTCCGGATTATTCATGCTGTGTTAACACTGTCTGAACACTGTCTGGATTATTCATGCTGTGTTAACACTGTCTGGATTATTCATGCTGTGCTAACACTATATGGATTATTCATTATGTGTTAACACTGTCCGGATTATTCATTATATGTTAACAATGTCTCCATTATTCATGGTGTGTTAACACTGTCTGGATTATTCATGATGTGTTAACACTGACTGGATTATTCAGGATGTGTTAACAATGGCCAGATTATTCATGCTGTGTTAACACTGTCTGGATTATTCATGCTGTAATAACACTGTCTGAATTATTCATGCTGTGCTAACACTATATGGATTATTCATTATGTGTTAACACTGTCCGGATTATTCATTATATGTTAACAATGTCTCCATTATTCATGTTGTGTTAACACTGTCTGGATTATTCATGATGTGTTAGCAATGGCCAGATTATTCAGGATGTGTTAACACTGTCTGGATTATTCAGGATGTGTTAACAATGTCTGGATTATTCATGATGTGTTAACACTGTCTGGATTATTCATGTTGTGTTAACACAGTCTGTGTTATTTATGATATGTTAACACTGTCTAGATTATTCATGATGCATTAACACTGTCTGGATTATTCATGCTGTTCTAACACTGTCTGGATTATTCATGTTGTGTTAACACTGTCCGGATTATTCATTATATGTTAACAATGTCTCCATTATTCATGTTGTGTTAACACTGTCTGGATTATTCATGATGTGTTAGCAATGGCCAGATTATTCAGGATGTGTTAACACTGTCTGGATTATTCAGGATGTGTTAACAATGTCTGGATTATTCATGATGTGTTAACACTGTCTGGATTATTCATGTTGTGTTAACACAGTCTGTGTTATTTATGATATGTTAACACTGTCTAGATTATTCATGATGCATTAACACTGTCTGGATTATTCATGCTGTTCTAACACTGTCTGGATTATTCATGTTGTGTTAACAATGTCTGGATTATTCATGCTGTACTAATATTAGTCATGCTGTGTTAACACTGTCTGGATTAGTCATGCTGTGTTAACAGTGTCTGGATAATTCATGTTGTGTTAACACTTTCTGGATTATTCATGATGTGTTAAGACTGTCTGGATTATCCATGCTGTACTAACACTGTCTGGATTATTGATGCAGTGTTAACACTGTCTGAATTATTCATGATGTGTTAACACTGCATCAGTGTTAACACTGTCTGGATTATTCATGCTGTACTAACATTGTCTGAATTATTCATGCTGTGTTAACACTGTCCGGATTATCAATCTTGTGTTAAGAATGTCTGGATTATTCAAGCTGTGTTAACACTGTCTGGAGTATTCATGATGTATTAACACTGTCTGGATTATTCATGCTGCACTAACAATGTCTGGATTATTCATGATGTGTTAACACTGTCTGGATTATTCATGATGTGTTAACACTGTCTGGATTATTCATGATGTTTTAGCACTGTCTGGATTATTTATGTTGTGCTCACACTTTCTGGATTATTCGTGTATGGATGGCTCACTTTGTTCTTACACTGTCTGGATTATTCTTGGTGTACAAACACTGTCCAGATTATTTACACTTGTGTTATGGACGATTATGATGGGAGTAATTTGCCTCCTTAAAATGCTGGTGCTATTCTAAATCTACCTTTCTATATTGTTGTCAGCTAGGGTTATTTGATATCAACTACAATTATTCAACCTGTCTGTGCAATTTCGCTTCTCAACTCATGAACATGGTTTCGCATGTTTGTTTTACACAACGGTGGAGAACAATGGCCAATTTCAAGACATATATATGGAAATGTTTTCTTTTTTAAAATATGTTTATTGTAACTCATTTTTACGGGTTGTGTTTACTGATGCTTTTTTGCACAAGGATTTATACATTTGTATTTTCTCTTTTTATCAGAATGATTTGAAACCTTTTATCAAACATATTTTACGTGACATGAATTTTAATTAATATCTATCATTTATAAACTGTTGTGAACTGTCTGTTACTTATTCTCCACTTCATGTGTTGTTTATGAGGTACATGATGTATTATTATTTTATGATTATCTCACATTAAAAAATTAGCAATAAATAAATGAAATGTATGATTTTAAAGGTACTGTCATCATTATTTTCCCCCACATTTACAGGGGCAGGTTGATGGATTCACTGGTGGATAGGGTTGGGTGGATTTACTGGTGGTAGGATTGTGGATATAAAAAAGTCCTGAGCTTATTTTGAATGTCCACTTACTTCATAAGTCATTTCATACATCTCCAGATTGTTCATATGGCTATCAGAAAACAGTATGAACCTCATGGTGTCGGTTGTTTGTCTGAAATCCAGTTTAACCCTTAACCCGCTAAGCACGACTATAATAGCCTTTGCATCCATTGTAAACTCAGATCACCTGCGAGTAGAGTAACTCGCAGGCTGATCAGGTTACAATGTCTGGCTGCTGATCAGTCATTTCCCCCAAAACACCCCTTTGTCACATAAATGGAATGGTCTTAATTTAAAGAAAGAACAGTCCATTATATATATGTAGCGGGCTAAGGGTTAAAACATTGTGCAGTCTGAGACAATAAACGGCCATACATTATTGTGGAGAATGGAATGTTAGTTCTAATAGTCCAGTTAAAGGTCTTATGCTAGCAGTCATACAAGTCTAAAAATCTTTTTCTTATTATCCCTATTCTTCTAAAACCACTTTGCCGATTTTCATGAAACTTAACAGGGACATTACTCCCTATGTCTATGAGTCTAAAATTAAATACACCTTTCTGGAACATCCAATAAGGTGTGTTTTACAAAATACCGTAGAAAACATTTCTTTAAAAAGAGCTTAAATATAAAATACAAATACACTTGATTGTGTGTATTCAACTATATATTTGTTGGTGGAAAAAGATTATAAACAAATACAAATAAAAAAAAAATGTTGTGCATTGATAACTATATCTCATGTTAAAATATTGCGTCTTTATTAAACACTTAGTTAATGTAATATAGATGTGTCGAGTTAATGTAGGATAGATGTGTGGCAAGTGGTGATAAAGATCAGCAATTTGTATGGTTAATGTACTTTATTACCTACACTAAGTTAAAACATTAATATAGATCTAGTGGAGCAGGTAATCATATAGTTATACATTTATACAAAAGTTATATTTAAGTCTGTAGATTGAATACGTTGTAACCGTATCAATACACATAATTGTGGCTTGGAAAAGAAAATGAACAACAGCATATTTTGTGTAAAATAATTTAGAGGAAAACATCATGTGTGTTCAAGTATAACTTAAGACACTTGCTTTTTCAATGTTGAGTTGAATGGGGGTTTTACTTCGCACCAGCACAAAAAGGTTATATGGCGCCAACAGGAATGAACATTCCAGGCCCACTCTCCATTTACATCTAGATAAACAATAACCAGAATGTGCCTAGAACCTTCGCACCTGCAGAACGGCAGAGTTGCTGCACATTCTGTTGTAAACACTCCATTTCTCTCTGAAGCCACGAACCCCGTGTGGTTCTGGGTGCCCCGTTAGGTTACGGGGCAAAGAATAGGGCCACTGCAGATCCCGTTGAAGGGGAAGGCAGAGGGGTAGACACCCCCCCACCCAAATTCATGTTCATTTTATCATTTTTTGTTCATGCTCATTAAAGGTCTTCATCATGACCCCTGCATTGTTTCAGGTGCCATCTCGCTCATATCACTAGAGTAGTGGCAGAAAAACTATAACGTGGCTCCAGCGTAAATGGAGTGTCTACAATAGAATTTGCAACAACTCTGCAGTTCAGGGTGAGAAGGTTCTATGCCCGTTCTCCATATTTTATCTCGATGTACATGGAGGATGAGCATGGCATGTTCATTCCTATTAGGCGCCATATAACCTTTCATGTGTTGGTGCGCGTTAAAACCCCAATTCAATTCTGGAGCCCACGATCATTGTTTTCTGCCATCACTTAAGTAGCAAATGAAACATTACATGGATCATGATGAACATGACACAAATGACAATGAACACTTTACCCGTGTCCACCATGCCCATATTTTAACACGGTTGATGTGGTGGAAGTAACGTTAACGTCTCGGAGTAAAGTAATAAATGTATCTCAGATAGGCTTGCTCAAACCCCTTTGGCTTTGCGTTCATTTGGAAGCGTTTTTATCGCCTGACAAACTCATATGGATATACGTAAAGCAGTAAACACGATTTCTTAATACGATATACCTCTATCAGTACATTGGGGTTTGCCAATGCCCGTCTCGCTTGAATGACTTGTCAGGCAGGGTTTTAAATATTTCAATAATTGAACCCGAATTTGGTCCGGACTCGGATCGATCTCGCGATCCTCTGGATCCTCACCCGTGTGCGCGTGCTTGCGTATGCATGCATGCGCGCGCGGTGTGGTGTCCAACCGTCCGTTTGATTTTGTTCTTTATTAAGCGTTATAGATTATGAAAGTACAAACAATGTTATGATGCATGTGTTTAGTTAATGACACCACGCTTGGACAACCTTTATTTTTGTTGGGCGCCAATGGCTATGCGAACTATGTTTTTAAACATTTCAAATTAAATTGATGTGTGCCTTTTTTGAAAGATGTCTAGATGTGTTGTGTAAACAACTTTTTACGTTTTCGTCCTTGGAAAGCAACGCATTATTTAAAGGTATTGTAATACAAATCATAATGGTATGCTAATAGCGTACTTCCAGTTTTAGCTCTCCTAGGTGATCTTTTGTGCGCCCATCGTCCATATCTCGTCAAACAACATTATCAAGTTTGACCCACCTTCAACTGGATCATGCTTAGATCAATATATTTCAAAGTTTTACTCTTTAGATCAACGCGAAGCGTCTCCGTGGCCGAATGGTTAACGACGTTGCGTTGTAAACCTTCGCCTCTCACCGCTGCGGGTTCGAATCCCATTGGGAACTCGACTTGTAAGTGAGGAAGTGTCGATTCTTATGGATGGCGGGAGGTGTACAGTACTGGTTCTACCCAGGAAAAGTGGGTGGTCTGCCTCCACCACAAAAATCGACCGTCATATATAACCTTACATGTGTTGAAAATGACGTAAAAAACATACAAACAAACAAACAAACAAGGTTTACCACCACTAATTACATGTAAGCCTCCGAGGTGTAGTCGAATGTAGTTCCTATAATAAAAATTAATCCCTCCTTTTTTATGAAAACGGGCATTATAAGTAGGGGAAAAACTGCCCATTTCTATTCGATTTTGTGGTTGTATGTATAAGAAGCGTATTAATAAGTTTTACTGTATCACTGATGAACATTTTCGAAATTTCGACTCTATGCTTTCACTTTGTGAGCAGTGAAAACAGTCAGTCAATGAAAACAGTTGTACCCTTGACCTGTTTAGTAAACAAGCAAGAACTTTCTTACATGTCTTGTGACCCCACCCTTTCTGGAGATTTTTCAAGTGCAAAATTAGTTTTCTATATGAACCTTACACTGCTGCATTATCCATACTTGAGTTGAATTTGCAGCAAATCATTAATATGTGACACTTTAACATTGGTGTCTATGGGGAAAATAATTAGTGGTATAATACCACAAAGATCAACGCGACACCCAAGATGGCCGCCATTACTAAAAAATAGTTGACAGCTCAAGAAACGATTGGCTATGCTCAATCGGATCTTTTAGAAGTGGTTTATTACGTCTCTGGCTCTATCAGTGAACTAGTAATCGTTTCTTAATTCACTGGCTCTATTAGGCGTCTATAAGTTCGAGAATTGACTTACTGTCCCTGCTAAGCCAGATATGGTCAATAATTGAGTTTAAATAACTGATTAAAGCTTGAAAAGGGAAATGATAAACATGGATAATTAAAATCGTCTAATAGTCAAATGATGTTCATAAACTACTTTTTGTAATCAACAATCCCAAAACGATGTTGTATTGTTTTTCGTTTTCACAACTAAGTGTGACGCTTTATCATATTGTACCAAAAAAAAGAAAATGTCCATTTTTAACGACGATGATTAATACTTTGTGACGTATATAAGTGTCTAATTATGTTCATTTTTAGGAGGAGTTGCGTTTAAGATGTCCATAACATTCGTTTTTTTTTATCGGCGGTTAGCTTGGATAGCGGAAGGCAACGGAAACAAATCTAAAAGAACACTATACAAAGAACATTATGGTCAAGTTTACATTCAGAAAGTTATTTTATGAGGTTTTGTTAACTTGCTTAGCCAAAACAGCAGTTTGAAAATTAAATGACCCCGAAAATGTCGATTGACACTGTACGACAGCTGAAATACCACCGAATAGCTCGCCTGGCCTTCAGCAAGTAGCCCTAACTGATTTCTGATTTCCATACTATTTTATAATGTTTACTCACTTATCAGTCCTACAAACATATCTATTATTGTTTACCAGAGTATCGACATTAAAATATCAAGCATGAAAATGCATGTTATTTCTAAGCGTACATGCACTATAATATATGTTTAATCCGAGCCTTCTCTGACCTTAACAGCCCCTTTTTTCCATACGTTTTACGATTTATTTTTTATTTTTTAGAGGGCTGGCGTGGCGCAATCGGTAGCGCGGCGGATTTGTAACCGGAGGCCCAGCGTTCAATCTGAGTTCCGTCGGTATGTTCTTGGGCAAGACACTTTTCCTTAGCCTCGTCCGTCGGATGGGGACGTAAACCGGGCGGTCCCGTGTATCGGTCTATCCCCCGAGCACGTTAAAGAACCACAGGAATCTATTCGATAATAAGAGTAAGGCAGATTCCCGGATTCCTATGTATCCTTCCCCTCTCTCTGGGGCGGCTCTAAATCTGTGTTGATGAGCCGTTAAACAACATTCATTATTATATAACCTATAAATAGACGCGTTTTCATTGGCTAAAAAGTAATTTTTTAGAAAAAATATCTAGCGATATTGACCTGTTTTTTTGATATTGACCTGTTTTTTTGATATTGACCTGTTTTATATAATTGTTTTTTTGATATTGACCTGTTTTATATAATTGTAAATTGAGGGTTATATAATAAAACAGTTATGGACTTTTCAGCTGTTATACATGATGTTGATATGCACCAAAAAATCATTATTGACCTCGGCTATCGCCTCGGTCAATAATGATTTTTTTGGTGCATATCACATCATGTATAACAGCTGAAAAGTCCATAATTGTATAATATTCTATATTTTACGATTTTGATATTTCATCCATGTTAAACGCTAAACAAACAAAACAAAAAGCAAAACAATATATATTTAAAGAAAACACACAAATTAGGCTTTTACAGTGTCAGCGATGGCTCGGATTATATAATAGTCATGATTGATTGATTGAATTGGATTTTATAGTCGCACCAACAGCTAAGGTCATATGGCGACTTTCCAGCTTCCATTGGTGGAGGAAGACCCCAGGTGCCCCTCCGGGCAATTTTCGTGCACGGGCGGGTACCTGGGTAGAACCACCGACGTTCCGCAAGCCAGCTGGATAGCTTCCTCACATAAAGATTTCTAGGCCCCCGAGGGATCGAACCTACAGTGGTGAGGGGCAAGTGATTTCAAGTCAGAGACGTTAACCACTCGTCAACGGACGCCCCTATAATAGTCATGAATACCTTAGTAGTAACAGGAACTGTAGATAAAGGCTACTATTATGGACACGTTTTTCTCATGTAAAAGTCCGTGCCTTTTGACATCCGGCAAAAGTTTTTCTGCCGGTTACTGAATCACGACTGAGGCCGTTCTTGGACTTCCAGAAGACAGTTTAACTTGGAAAATCTACGGATTATCTATTTACATTTTACATGTGAAAAACGAGTCCATTATACCTGAACCTTAACTACTTACCTATGTTTGACCTAAAACTGCTTGACATCACCAATTATAATTCTGGGCGTAAACAAATATTTATTTTACAGGCAAGAAAAAAATGAAAAAGAAAAAACATATCACGAACATGATCATAAATTATGCAGTTAAACAAGTGCAACATAATGATGATTGTAATATTTGATGTAATGCAACTCTAAAATTTCTTTATAATATCTACATGATAAAATCTTAAATACTCAATATTACTGCACGTTTTATGTATTTTATGAGTATCCTGTGAAGAAACAGGTGTTATATTATGTTTTTTCTGTAATTTAGTATGTATGGTAAAATTACAGTCTTGAGTATAAGACTGACCTGTATTTTATTCCAGTCAAATTTACGTTTTTAACGATTGCGGCAAACATGAAAAATTAAATAACAAAATATTAAACTTCAATAACAAACTATTTGAAAGAATTCCGATAGTCCACAAGTACGATTATCATCTGTCTAATATACTGAAAGGAAAAAGAAACGCATACTCAAAAAATTGCCTTTTCTACACCATTATATACACCTAATTCCACGTAATATTCCAGATATATCTCAACGTGTTTTGTGCAAATAGGGGCTACAACTAATTACAGAAAGGACAACTCTGTCATGTAGTAGACCTTTAATCAAAGTATACTTTGATACACACAATTCATAAATGTTGCAGTTTCGATTGAAAAAGTCAAGCCATTTCAGTATTGTGTTTATTGTTAAGATATTGCAACGTTTAAAGCCTAAGGTTTCTCACCTGCTTGAGCCAAATGCGCATTCTGTCGATAGTGAAACTTTAAAGGGGTATAAACCATTGGTGTGTTCGGTGCTGTTTAAACCGTCCTTCTGAAAGGACAGGCCTAATGTCGCCCTGTACCATTCGATTAGCAGTAGCATATATACAAAATCCATTATGCGTTTCTTTTTCCTTTCAGTATATTTAAAGGTGTGTGTTTTATTTGGATCTTGTGGTTTTTAAATCCACTGGTAATATATTATAACAAGTGAAGCACCAGCAGTGGTGCGAACGCCGGATTGCGAAATGAACAACATTTTAACTGAAAATTCTAAGTAAAAAGTGGGGATAATTCAGGTAAACTACATGACAGAGTTATGGTTCTTGTCATATAACATTGTGTAATGATAATGAACATGTGTGCCAAGTTTCAAAGCTTTCCGAAATTTGTGTTTTTGAGAAATGAGGAAAAACAACAATTTTAACCAAACAATTTAACCAAAATGCATAGACTGACAGACAGACGGATAGACAGACGAAAATCATCCAACTAGATGCCTGGATTTGCTTCTCAACCCGAAAAATGACCCTTTATAACGGTTACTAGTGATGTCTATGATTACCGATAAGACATTTGCCTGCAAAATCACAAACGTATGTACATCAGACGCTTGCAGCCGTAGTAGTTGAATATGCCTATCCTAATATACACTGCATAAAAACAACACACACAAAAATATAAGTCATTTGTTCATGGTACGTGCAACACAAACAAAACAAAACACAAAAAAACGTTCTATTTCTGTATTAATATTTATTCAGTTATGTTTTTATACATTAATTATGTCGTCTGAAGCTCTTGCCAACAAAAACAACTGCCAATATGACATCAATTCCGGCTTATATATATAAGCTGTGATTTGATATATTTTGATATACATATAACGTATAAAGGAAACTAAACTCCGGGCTGCCCTTATGAGCAGTTAGCTATATGATAGGCGGCGATAAGTAACGTTGGTAACGTCGGTCGTCTTTTATCAATTACCCAAGTACGTGTTGGAAACCAATCTTTCTCGGAGGTCTGAAAGTGTTAATGAAAATCTCAAGGGTCATATTGCATATCAATTCCGAAAAAATCAATTTCACCAGCCGACAAATTGGTTCTTGGCACCACTTAGGGAAGGAGTCAGGAAGCACTGCAGCTCGCGACTGACACGCACCTCGTCACGCGCGTAATTATTATGGTTTATTGGACACAAATGAATGTATTTTCACAGGTCATGTACGTTAACGACTGCACTTAAAGAGTCTGGGGGCGATCTAGCAGAAGGATTGATGTACAAATAAAGACCTTCACTATGGGCGTCAGTTTCATATAAAATGTCTCTATGCATTAAATTAAGTCGCATGTCACCTTCCGGTTAATTATGATTAATGAGTATGTTCAGTCTTGAAAGCTCGACGACTTGGTTGCGTATTTTGGCTAAATCATAAATATCTGTCAATCATCACTCTGTTCTGTTCATAAATATAAATTTAAATGGGGTTTATAGTGCTAACACTTTTTCATATAATTCAAATAAACTGTCGGTGGTTTTACCCAGGTGCCCACCCGTGCATGTGCCCGCCCGTGCATGAAAATTGCTCTGGTGTCTTATGGTGCGATTATAAAATCCAATTCAATTCAATTCAAATAAACTGTACTTCTATCACAAAATAAGAATGTATAAGAGCCTCAAAACATCATATGAATTTCTATTAATGATGTATGCAACAAAACTAGCCGACTGGTCTTTGTTTTCCAGACTAAACTATTTCATTAAACATAATTAATGGGTCATAGTTTTGTGCGTACGTACATTGAATATTTATCTTAAACAAATAACGTATGCTGTATTTTGATTGGCACCCATAATGCTTCCAGATCGCCTATAGTCCCTTTAACACTGAGTACCATCTCGTAACTGCATGGAAGCGAAAGATGAATCAGTCAATTTATTGTGATTCTAAATATTTCAGCACGCTATATCGAACGTAAATTAAAACGAGTTGACTAAGTCGTAAACTATGCAAATGATCTGGAATCCCATGACACAATCTGTTTAATGTAAAAAGAAAAAAAATATGTAAATCATAAAAATTTAAATAAAACATAAATATGTTCATGTTACATGCAGCAGCCTTGCACAGTAGGGCCTTCAACATACAGAATAACGTCTGTATTGTGTATAGTTTATATTTCAATACAATAATATACAAGTATATAAGTTCAGTAAATCAATAAATTACTTTCTATACATTTGAATCAAGGCAGTATTCTCCAGTTACTTGTTTTATTTATGTACTAATTAGTATAAATGACATAATCCGAGGTCAAAATCCACTCCTTTTTTTTCGCGATTCGATTTCAGTCCATTTAGAGTTGATCATGAATTTAACATAAGTTGACATGAAGTTTTGTAAATGATGATGAGGTACCATAGAAGTACAGGTACCGCGTAAACTAATACACAAGCCTGACCCCTGGTCCCATCT
This sequence comes from Cyrtodaria siliqua, assembly GCA_037043455.1. NCBI lineage: Eukaryota > Metazoa > Mollusca > Bivalvia > Adapedonta > Hiatellidae > Cyrtodaria > Cyrtodaria siliqua. The sequence continues at coordinate 25,435 of JAWPHD010004234.1, forward strand.
GTCACGTGTGTCACTACGCCTGTAGCCTAGGGCGGCCCATGCTAAACATCTTCACTCCGGAATGTAGTTATTGACTCGACTAATTGATTGAACTTGTATACACCACGAGCACATTAAATTGCTAATTATGAATATTAATTATGATATTAGCGTAATTTTATGCTGTCATATTAGCGATTTAAAATCATCTTCGCAATCTTAAAGGGACACACGGCAATTTGAAGTGTTTACCAAGCACTGAAATTATGGCCTCCATGTATTTATTCTGTAGCATTTTGATTTTAAACCTGCTGGCATAGAATTAAATACAGTTTTGAGTTCTCACTGTGTCGTCTTATTCTACCATATGTTTGAATACATTATTGGTGCAATATCATCTATAGTTAATAATATTCAAGAACAATTTGCATTATCCTACTCTTATAATTAATATTAATGATTTAACAAATGCAAGTTACGAAGAAAATCTAACGCCGTGCTTTTTTTAAAAAATCAAGATTGCCATGTGTCCCTTTAAAGTGGACATAATTATTCAGAATTTGTGTTTAGACAATTCACTTATATAGGCACTTATTTGCATAATTTGCAAGCTAACTTGGTAAACTTGAATTTCGACATAAATTCCGTTCTGAAGTCACCAGTACCACTTGAATTCCTCAGCAGTTTAAATTCGTTAGTTACTTGACGTTTCATCTCCGTTTAACCCATTAGTTAATTTGCTTTCAGATAAAACTAATGTCGGAGTTGATTACATTTAATTTAATTAAATGTAAGTAACATACTATAGACTATATACTAGTACGTCATGTCTCGGACATTATCTCGACTGTATACAGAATCACTGGGGAAACGGGAATGTGCACAGTCATAGATGCAAGGTTATTCTGTAATTTCTTAAAGAACCAACTCTAATAGAATGACTACAGATTTTCTGGATACGTATTACTTCAACACATAAAACACAAAACAAGCACCTTCATGTGTTGATGGTTCCCTTTTGTCCTCTTTTATTGACCGGATTCTGTTCATTTATAAATGTTCTTTTGTATGTTTTTCATTGAAATGAAACATTTTTCCTCACGCTTTCTTTTGTAGAACATACAGTAGCTGTTTTATAACACAACCATTGTTGATCGAACCTTTTGGAGGTAGAGTATATCACAATACAGTTAAATCAATTGTTTTAATAGTTCACTTAATTGGCTGGCTGCTTACAAATATGCTTCAAATTGCTATTTAAATGGCATGTGCTTTTCTTTTTTTCCTTCTTTTTTTACGTCATCTTGTTTTCCCTTATGTAGTCGTATTGTGTCATTTATCAAAAGTCCTTCTGTTTTATTAGAAACATACGTTTTCAACAACACTTTTGCCAACATTTTATTATTTCTTTCCCTCCAGAGTTTATACACCATCGTTGTCGTTTTCATCAGTTTCTGGACAGTCTTTCAAGGCAATCTGGCTCAATCTGACATGCTGTTCTATTCCAAACCTGCACTTACAGCGTCCCTGGGACACGTAGTATATCCCCTTTTTGTCTACTCGGAAACCCTGATCCGCGCGGAAAATGTGCCTTACGTCGCCCGTTAATGTCGTTATTGGAGTGTTGTCCTTTTTATTTCTCAGGGTCACGTGGATTTTGCCTTCAAATGTTGTCTCACATTTGAAATTACTCGTGTACTCGTCCTCCTTTAAAACCAAATCGGCCTTTGTTTTAAATTTTGGCGGAACGGTGATCTGATTGTCCACTGACCAGACGAGTTCTTCTTCAAACGATTCTGCGTCAGCCTTTTTCACTGACATTTCACCTTTGAAACCAGCGTTGGCTTCTATCACGGGGTTCGGTGGTACAAGTTTTATGTCCAAACTAAATCCAATAGTGTAACATTTTTCCATGGTGATATTACACGTTGATTTCGTTCGTCTTTCAGTTTTCAGTGTGTAAACTTGGGGTTGGTCTGTATCGTTTGTAAAATGCGCGGTAAATAGAACGTGCGTTTTGGGCGTCGACTGTTTTATTTGGTCGTAGTATTCCGTTTTGCCATGACGGATCCTCACGTGCTTCCAGTTTATGTCGGTGGACAGAATATCGTCTGCATCCTTCCTTTGACTTTTGTCAAGCGGGAAATCGTTGACCCAGATTCGAACCAGCTCCTCCAGGTCCAGTAGTTCCTGCGACATGTTCGGTCCTGAAAATAGAAACGTTAACGTTATATTTTAGATTGGATATTTATGCTTTTGGTTTGGTCTCATGTTTCAGTCAAATATTGTTCAGCATTTACATGAACAATTTTGATAATACTCACATTGGGTATTGGAACTGGATTTTTGTGGTAAATAAAAATACCTTAGTTTCAGAAATTGGTTGAGAAATAAATAGGATACAACCAAACTACTTGTTATTAGAGCCTGTAAACTCCTTCGTGGTGGGACGGCAGAAATTAAGAAAATCTTGGTGTCTTAATAAGGATGTATCTATCCAACACATTAAAATCATGTTCGAAATAAATAAAGAAAACTCTATTTCTTATGGAGCAGTATTTTGCACTGAAAACGCGCAATCAAAACAATCGATTGTAATATTTTTTTTATTCCTCTACCGATTTTGAAAAGTAAGGTATTTTTATTTACCACTTGCCTTTTTTATTGATATAATAAGAAATGACTTTTGTAGGTTCTATTTCAATTGTGTCTGAAAAATCCATAAAGATCTTTATCAGAAACACGCACTCAACTTAGTACATGTATAACAAAATACATAAATGTTTCAAAAAAAAACTACCATGACAATAGCCTCTTCGTGAATATCAGCAATCAGTAAAAACAACAAATTTATATGACATTGCTTATAACGAATTGAAATGAATATTGTTTAACCATTTCGCCGCAAAATTTCAAATGTTGTCTGCTAAAATGTTAATTAAAACTCTCCGGTGCTATTACATGTATACAGTGTTATGGAAAACATTTTACTGAGTGGCTAGCAGTGTAAACCCTAATCGGCCGGCGTAGAATGTACAGGTTGATCTGGGTTTACACTGGTCATACAAATCGATGTGTTCGACTGTGACAGCAAAAGGGTTAACGCCTCTTCAACGCATTATAGTTAAAGAAATCACTTGACCAAAGTGAGACCATTGCATGATCTCTTTACAGGATAAAATATTAATTACTATACAATATTTCGATGGAATTTATTTAGTTTAGCGAACATTGTCATCGGTGGAATTTATTTAATCAATAGTACATGTTGATAGTATACTCCGATTAAATAAATAATATTGAAATAATGTATAGTATCTCACGAGAACGACGCCACCCAGAAGGTTGTAAGGCCAAAAAAAAAACCTGTGTTTCCGGTGGTTCGACCGACCCTATTTTTAAGGGGCCAACCCTAAACTTTTTTTTTTTTTTTTTTTTTTTAAATTTGTTCTGAACAATGATTTATTACAATATATCGAGGAAAACTGACATCACGGAGAAACTTCCAGTTGTATCATCAACGTGTATGTGGTTTATGAGATAAATACATGTAGAATCTCACAATATCTTAAAATATTATCACAAAAATGTAAAAAAGAAAAAGAAAATGCCTACCGACCTACCCTATTTTATTTAGAGCATGCAATAGGAAACACACCTATTTTTTTTTTGGCATAAGAGATGTGTTTGGAGTCAACATTTAAAACTAGCTGCAAAATATAAATACGAAAACACGTTCCATCGAACGGAGAACCGTTGTGCAGCAATCTAATAAAATGCAAACCTTTTGGGAACATCTTAATAAATTTCATCTAGCTTATTATCTGTCATCCGTTATCATTCAATATATCCTTTAATATGCTCACTTAGTTCGTTATTATAGTATCAGTTAGTATGTAGCACGGAGCTATATGGAGATTGTAAACAAATTAGTTTCCTATCTACGAAGATATTCATACTATACGTTGAGATAGTAAGCATGTACTAAAACATTTGGAAATGGTGGAATTCAATGCAAACGGCGAACAATTTAAATGATGTCCCTGGGGCAGCATGTTAATGACAGGCGTTCTAACTTAATCAGACCGTCAACCCGTCACAAGCGAATGGTGTGTCTTAATCAATATGACTTGCTGGTTCCTCTTTATTCCTGAAATGCAATTTATGCACACATGATTAGACACATATGGTCAAGGTATCCTTATTGTTTGGCCGATGTTGTTTTTTTGTAACATACCTACATTCTATAATTCATACTTGGGTACAAACAAACACACATCTGAAATATTCGGCCAAAAATTATTAATCAACTGAAACATGACAAATACTTGTCCTAGCAACGCCCAGGCTGACCGAGGCAACTGTTTTTGCCTTTTTGTGTAAAACATATTAGTTTAAAACATCAAGACAACACACAATCGAATATTCGACAAGCTGTGAATACACGGAGGAGCACCAAGGCAACTGTGTTTTGTCGAATATTTTTTTCTGTAACACTTTTTATTATATATACTGGCCACAAAACACCGAGGCAGTAAAAAAACAGCAAAAACGGCTTCATGTACATTATTCACAGCAAAACTGGCAATAAAAGCACCTGAGCAATAATTAGTATAATTGCTGCACCACGTGATTCCATCGGTAACTTACTGTGACATTTCATAGTAATACTAACGACACCTATAGCCTTGCTAATACGGCATTGGTATTTGCTAATACGGCATTGGTATTTCACAATGTTCTGAGTTTTATTGTGTTTTTCATTCTTCGATTTGTTTTTGTGTTCATGTTTTGACATTGTATACCTTTTGACAAAGACCTGTGTCTTATGCAATGACATTATTATAAATCACTGTTAAGTAATCATATATCAAAGAGAACATATTAAACAAGCGCGATATATTCTGAAACATGCACAGAGTTTATATTCGTCATTATTAAATAACCATCGATCTGTAATGTCCGGTCTCTGAGCGATTTTCAGCTAATGAAATTGTCTCTTCTGTCCTGTCAAATATTTCTGTTAGATGTCAGAAATCCATTAGTGGACAATAACGTGGCTATCGCTGGGCTATTTTATGTGATCATATACAGTCGTATGTAGCATCCATTACTTCAATCATCGTCTCAACAGTCGATCACATTTCTTATATTCTTTTATGAAGATAGGCACAAAGAGAGTCACATTTCATCTTCTGTTTTAGTCAGACTACAAAACATTTTCTCTCTCTAAAAAAACACAGTAATATGAACACAAAGAGAGTTTGTTTTATATTTTGCTAACAAAACAGTTACTTTGTTTAACACAATCGCATCATTAAACTCAGCTGAATGTATCACTCACAACTATATCGTTATGAAATCTAAAACTATACGACGTGTAGTTTAAAAACAACCCGAAAATATCTACAGAACAATTATATTACATTTGTATATACGCTTTTGAATATTCTATTCATATGTAAATGTTGCACAACTATACGCTTTTAAATATTCTATTCATATGTACATGTTGCATAACTATGTGTTTTCGTTACTGTTGTTTTGAATTCTGTTCAAATGTTCATGCTTCACAAATATATTTTTTCTTTACTGTCCTTTTGAATATTCTATTCATATGTACATGTTGCACAACTATATGTTTTCTGTTCTGACCTTTTGGATATTCTATTCATACGTACATGTTGCACAACTATGTGTTTTCTTTACTGTCCTTTTGAATATTCTATTCATATGTACATGTTGCACAACTATATGTTTTCTGTTCTGTCCTTTTGGATATTCTATTCATATGTACATGTTGCACAGCTATGTGTTTTCTTTACTGTCCTTTTGAATATTCTATTTATATGTACATGTTGCACAACTATATGTTTTCTTTACTGTCCCTTTGAATATTCTATTCATATGTACATGTTGCACAACTATGTTTTTTCTTTACTGTCCTTTTGAATATTCTATTTATATGTACATTTTGCACAACTATATGTTTTCTTTACTGTCCCTTTGAATATTCTATTCATATGTACATGTTGCACAACTATATTTTTTCTTTACTGTCCTTTTGAATATTCTATTTATATGTACATGTTGCACAACTATATGTTTTCTTTACTGTCCCTTTGAATATTCTATTCATATGTACATGTTGCATAACTATGTTTTTTCTTTACTGTCCTTTTGAATATTCTATTTATATGTACATTTTGCACAACTATATGTTGTCGTTTCTGTCCTTTTGAATAGTCTATTCATATGTACATGTTGCATAACTATGTGTTTTCATTACTGTCCTTTTGAATATTCTGTTCAAATATACATGCTTCACAAATATATGTTTTCTTTACTGTCTTTTTGAATATTATATTTAAATGTACATGCTGCACAACTATATGTTTTCTGTTTTGCCCTTTCGAATATTCTGTTCATATGTACATGTTGCACAACTATGTGTTTTCGTTACTGTCCTTTTGAATATTCTGTTCAAATGTACATGCTTCACAAATATATGTTTTCTTTACTGTTCTTTTGAATTTTCTATTCATATGTACATGTTGCACAACTATATGTTTTCGTTACTGTCCTTTTGAATATTCTGTTCAAATGTACATGCTTCACAAATATATGTTTTCTTTACTGTCCTTTTGAATATTATATTCATATGTACATGTTGCATAACTATGTGTTTTTATTACGTTCCATTTGAATATTCTGTTCAAATGTACATGCTTCACAAATGTATGTTTTCTTTACTGTCCTTTTGAATATTCTATTCATATGTACATGTTGCACAACTATATGTTGTCGTTACTGTCCTTTTGAATATTCTATTCATATGTACATGTTGCACAACATGTGTTTTCGTTACTGTCCTTTTGGATATTCTGTTCAAATGTACATGCTTCACAAATATATGTTTTCTTTACTGTCCTTTTGAATATTATATTCATATGTACATGTTGCACAACAATATGTTGTCGTTACTGTCCTTTTGAATAGTCTATTCATATGTACATGTTGCACAACTATGTGTTTTCGTTACTGTCCTTTTGAATATTCTGTTCAAATGTACATGCTTCACAAATATATGTTTTCTTTACTGTTCTTTTGAATTTTCTATTCATATGTACATGCTTCACAAATATATGTTTTCTTTACTATCCTTTTGAATATTATATTCATATGTACATGTTGCATAACTATGTGTTTTTATTACGTTCCTTTTGAATATTCTGTTCAAATGTACATGCTTCACAAATATATGTTTTCTTTACTGTCCTTTTGAATATTATATTCATATGTACATGTTGCACAACTATATGTTGTCGTTACTGTCCTTTTGAATAGTCTATTCATATGTACATGTTGCACAACTATGTGTTTTCTTTCCTGTCCTTACAGATATTATATTTATATGTACATGTTGCACAACTATATGTTGTCGTTACTGTCCTTTTGAATATTATATTCATATGTACATGTTGCACAACATGTGTTTTCTTTCCTGTCCTTACAGATATTATATTTATATGTACATGTTGCACAACTATATGTTGTCGTTACTGTCCTTTTGAATAGTCTATTCATATGTACATGTTGCACAACTATGTGTTTTCTTTCCTGTCCTTACAGATATTATATTTATATGTACATGTTGCACAACTATATGTTGTCGTTACTGTCCTTTTAAATAGTCTATTCATATGTACATGTTGCACAACTATGTGTTTACTTTACTGTCCTTTTGAATATTCTATTCATATGTACATGTTGCACAACTATGTGTTTTCGTTACTGTCCTTTTGAATAGTCTATTCATATGTACATGTTGCATAACTATGTGTTTTTATTACGTTCCTTTTGAATATTCTGTTCAAATGTACATGCTTCACAAATATATGTTTTCTTTACTGTCCTTTTGAATATTATATTCATATGTACATGTTGCACAACAATATGTTGTCGTTACTGTCCTTTTGAATAGTCTATTCATATGTACATGTTGCACAACTATGTGTTTTCTTTCCTGTCCTTACAGATATTATATTCATATGTACATGTTGCACAACTATGTGTTTTCATTACTGTCCTTTTGAATATTCTGTTCAAATATACATGCTTCACAACTATATGTTGTCGTTACTGTCCTTTTGAATATTCTATTCATATGTACATGTTGCACAACTATATGTTGTCGTTACTGTCCTTTTGAATAGTCTATTCATATGTACATGTTGCACAACATGTGTTTTCGTTACTGTCCTTTTGAATATTCTGTTCAAATGTACATGCTTCACAAATATATGTTTTCTTTACTGTCCTTTTGAATATTATATTTAAATGTACATGCTGCACAACTATATGTTTCTGTTCTGCCCTTTTGAATATTCTGTTCATATGTATATGTTGCACAACTATGTGTTTTCGTTACTGTCCTTTTGAATATTCTGTTCAAATGTACATGCTTCACAAATATATGTTTTCTTTATTGTTCTTTTGAATTTTCTATTCATATGTACATGTTGCACAACTATGTGTTTTCATTACGTTCCTTTTGAATATTCTGTTCAAATGTACATGCTTCACAAATATATGTTTTCTTTACTGTCCTTTTGAGTATTATATTCATATGTACATGTTGCACAACTATATGTTGTCGTTACTGTCCTTTTGAATATTCTGTTCATATGTACATGTTGCACAACTATATGTTTTCTTTACTGTACTTTTGAATATTCTGTTCATATGTACATGTTGCACAACTATATGTTGTCGTTACTGTCCTTTTGAATAGTCTATTCATATGTACATGTTGCACAACTAGGTGTTTTCTTTACTGTCCTTTTGAATATTCTGTTCATATGTACATGCTTCACAAATATATGTTGTCGTTACTGTCCTTTTGAATATTATATTCATATGTACATTTGCACAGCTATATGTTGTCGTTACTGTCCTTTTGAATAGTCTATTCGTATGTACATGTTGCACAACTGTGTGTTTTCTTTACTGTCCTTTTGAATATTCTGTTCATATGTACATGTTGCACAACTATGTGTTTTCTTTACTGTCCTTTTGAATATTCTGTTCATATGTACATGTTGCACAACTATGTGTTTTCTTTACTGTCCTTTTGAATATTCTGTTCATATGTACATTTGCACAACTATATGTTTTCTTTTACTGTCCTTTTGAATATTATATTCATATGTACATGTTGCACAACTATGTGTTTTCTTTACTGTCCTTTTGAATATTCTGTTCATATGTACATTTGCACAACTATATGTTGTCGTTACTGTCCTTTTGAATAGTCTATTCATATGTACATGTTGCACAACTAGGTGTTTTCTTTACTGTCCTTTTGAATATTCTATACATATGTACATGTTGCACAACTATATGTTGTCGTTACTGTCCTTTTGAATATTCTGTTCATATGTACATTTGCACAACTATATGTTTTCTTTTACTGTCCTTTTGAATATTATATTCATATGTACATGTTGCACAACTATGTGTTTACTTTACTGTCCTTTTGAATAGTCTATTCATATGTACATGTTGCACAACTATGTGTTTTCTTTACTGTCCTTTTGAATATTCTGTTCATATGTACATGTTGCATAACTATGTGTTTTCTTTTACTGTCCTTTTGAATATTCTATTCATATGTACATGTTGCACAACTATATGTTTTCTTTTACTGTCCTTTTGAATATTATATTCATATGTACATGTTGCACAACTATATGTTTTCTTTTACTGTCCTTTTGAATGTTATATTCATATGTACATGTTGCACAACTATGTGTTTTCTTTTACTGTCCTTTTGAATATTCTGTTCATATGTACATGTTGCACAACTATTTGTTACCGTTAATTTCCTTTTGAATATTATATTTAAATGTACATGCTTCACAAATATATGTTTTCTTTACTGTCTTTTTGAATATTCTATTCATATGTAGATGTTGCATAACTATGTGTTTGCTTTACTGTCCTTTTGAATATTCTATTCATATGTACATGTTTGCACAACTATGTGTTTTCTTTACTGTCCTTTTGAATATTCTATTCAAATGTATATTTTGCACAACTATATGTTTCCGTTACTGTCCTTTTGAATATTCTGTTCATATGTACATGTTGCACAACTATGTGTTTTCGTTACTGCCCTTTTGAATATTCAATTCATATTTACATGTTTGCACAACTATGTGTTTTCTTTACTGTCCTTTTGAATATTGTATTCATATGTACATGTTTGCAAAACTATGTGTTTTCTTTACTGTCCTTTTGAATATTCTATTCATATGTACATGTTTGCACAACTATGTGTTGTCGTTACTGTCCTTTTGAATATTCTGTTCATATGTACATGTTGCATAACTATGTGTTTTCTTTACTGTCCTTTTGAATATTCTATTCATATGTACATGTTTGGACAACTATGTGTTTGCTGTTCTGTCCTTTTGAATATTCTATTCATATGTACATGTTGCACAACTATGTGTTTTCGTTACTGTCCTTTTGAATATTCTGTTAAAATGTACATGCTTCCCAAATATATATTTTTTTCTTTACTGTCCTTTTGAATATTCTATTCATATGTACATGTTGCACAACTATATGTTTTCTGTTCTGTCCTTTTGAATTTTCTATTCATATGTACATGTTGCACAGCTATGTGTGTTCGTTACTGTTCTTTTGAATATTCTGTTCAAATGTACATGCTTCACAAATATATGGTTTCTTTACTGTCCTTTTGCATATTCTATTCATATGTACATGTTGCACAACTATATGTTTAAAACTAAGAAATATATTGCTATGAAGTACATTTTGTAAGACTATATGTTTAAAACAATGAGAAAATATTGCCATAAAGACTATATGTTATATATTAAGAACCATAACCTGGTAATAATAAGTACATGTTTCAAAACTCTACGCATATATATGATTATATAGTACTGGATGCGGATACTTCGTTACGAGTTCAAATAATAAATTCGCTTTATTCTCCAAGTGTTATTGCTAATAACGTTGATTGTAACCCATCTAACACGTTGTTTCTGAAGCAGCTTCATATTGTCATAATTAATGAGATTTTTTTTATTATACGTTGTAGTATGTGGCTAATACTACTGTCTTCGTGTTTATGTAATTGACACTAGAGTGGCTATCCATATGTGTAAGATGTTTAAAGGAATTGTTACAAGTTTTAAATGTAACGAGAAAGGTAGCAAAACCAGCAACACAAAACTATAATTACACATTTATTTACATAACATATTCACTTACAGAATACACAAATCCAGTTTTTCATTAATATCCATTTTTTTTATATTTAATTCCAAATACAATTATCCAATGTTCCTTTAATCCAAAACAGTAAGTGTTTCTTTAATCCAAAACAGTTAATATGTCTCTTTAATCCAAAACAGTAAGTCCTTTCAGTTCAAATTATTTTCCAATATTTCAGGTTTAGTCCAACTATCCAAATTCATTGTTATTATGAATGAGAACAATATGTATTAAATCCTCTCACAATTATATTTTCAAAAAGCATCCAAATCCAACTTAACTTTAATGAAGAATACTGAAACTAATATCTTGAGCTGCTCCCGGAGCCCGTTTATATGCTGTCATAGACTGTTCCTGAAGGCATCCCCACTAAAACCGTCCAATGAGAACAGTCCACATCATCATAAATGAATTTGCATAAATAAATTGCATACATGGCTGTTCTTCTTTCTCAAAATCAATCATAAATATACAGCTGATCTCAGCATATGTTTACAACATCTATGGTAACAGGGTCATTATACAGTTGTATATACAGATATTTAGTACCTATCGCCTTTTTCATCCTTAACACTAACCCTAACCCTAACTCTGATGCGTGTCAAAAGAACTGACTGTAACCTGTGTCAAAGAAAGTTTTCGCTTCTCTGCTTCGTCTGAATTTTTGAAAACGTTTTTTAGTTTTGTTAATATAGTTCTAATTTAGTAAATTACAACTTTATCGTTCAGTTTGCAAAACAAGTATAGAACTGATAATCCAAATTCAATTATTTATTTCACTTTGGTTCATACGTATGAACAGCATAAGCAACAGTGTTACAGAATACATTTATATATCAAAACCCACGAAGTGAGAGGAACTAGTGAAACAGTTGCTGTTATTCTTATTAGTTATTATTTTATTAACATTTGTATTTGTATCATTCTACGTCATGATACCAAAGTTGGGTTAATTTTTAACAACAGTATTTTAAACGTGTAACCGTTATATAATAATACTAATATAAAGTTCTTATCAGTTATGGCATATACCATAGTATAAGAATCATGGTCATGGTAACTAAACAGTGTTATGTTATTTCAGTCTGCCGTTACAGAGAACTAAAAACGATGAAAAACATCGTCGGTTTCCAGAAAACTACATCTTGACGCACAAGTATCCGTGAAGAAGTTATAATTACCATCCCAGCGATGTTTGCAGACTTCGATTACTTTCTGTCTTAATTTGACGGCCTGTTTGCTTTGAAAATTACCGCAAACCCCTGGATGCCAACAAAAACATGTTACCATCTTTCTAATCGCAGACATGTAGAAATAAAACTTGTGCTAGAACGATATAAGGAGTTTAGCAATGCGATGTGTATTGATAATGGTGAATTTATACTTTTGAACCATCGAGTTTCTATAACTTCTTGTTTCATTCTTCTTCAGTTATTTTGCATATTTTTAATGATTTTTGTTTCTGACTAAAGAAACCTTATCTATCATTATACTTTTATTATACATTGTATATCCAACACGTTTCTTACATTTAATTTTTAAGTTAATGAGGCACTTTATTCATTTTTCAATTGTATTATGCTATTTATTTCCATATTATGAATAACTGCATTTTTTAATGAGGACCATTAATATGTTAGCTTGTATGTTGTATCCTCTTTAAATAAAGATTCTACACATTATTATTATTATTATTATTATTATTATTATTATTATTATTATTATATTATTATTATTATTATTATTATTATTATTATTATTATTATTTTATTATTATTATTATTATTATTATTATTATTATTTTATTATTATTATTATTATTATTATTATTATTATTATTATTTTATTATTATTATTATTATTATTATTATTATTATTATTATTATGCTGCCGGTGTTTCATCTAGGTGTTGGGCTTATTTAGCTTCATTTAAATATCTTCTCCAGATACTGAGGACGACACCACAAACAGTTTCTTCTATACGAAGTGGCAGTTTGATATTGTATGTACACACCTGAAACCAATGTTTATCAAAATAAACATGTATATACCATTGCCATTAAAGTTTTCTGGTAAGTACATCAAACAGAGATCTGATTGCGATGTACAGGGAGATGAAAAGGGAGATAAGTCATACCTTATCCACAGGTAGAAAGATAAGAACGGTAACCGGAGAATTACTGATAAGCCCACCTGAAACTTCAATACTACATTCCTTGATAACTAGGAATAAACATTTACTCAAAGGTGCGATTTTTTTCCTCCATTAAATTGTCTGTGTACGGATAAATTATATGTTAAAATGCTATTGAATGTTTAACCCATTTCACAGTCTAAAATGCTGTCGTCCGTGAGATGATCATATATTTACTCACATGTACATGTATGTAACAGTTATATAATTATAGAAAACTGATACATGCATCGAGATTAAATAATACCTAATGAGTGTATCACTAAGAACACGCAGGGTGATATCATATATGAGTAACATATGTTGTTAGCAGAGTGATATCATATATCACATAATGTCAGCAGAATGATATCCTATGGCAAGTTTTGTAAGCAGGGTGATATTCTATACGAGTAAAATATGTTGTACGCAATGTGATTATCATAAGCAATTGTTGTAAGCAGGGTGATATCATATAGGATATGTTTAAGCAGTGTGATAACATATTGCACGGGTTATAAGCAGGGTAATATCGTATAGGACATGTTGCAATCAAGGTGACATCATATACACGAGTAACACGTATTGTACGCAGGGTAATACCATAAGCACAAGTTGTTAGCAGAGTGATATCTTATACGAGTAGCACATGCAAGTTGTGCGCAGGGTGATATCATAAGCATGTGTTGTTACAAGGTGATATCATAAGCACATGTTGTAAGCAGATTGATATCACATACATGTTGTACGCATGGTGATATCATATTAAAGCACTTTTTAGCAGAGTGATATCATATCGCACATGTTGTAAACAGATTTATATCATATCGCACATGTTGTAAGCATATGGATATCATACCGCACATGTAGTAAGCATATTGATATCATATCGCACTTGTTGTAAGCATATTGATATTATATCGCACCTGTCGTAAGCATATTGATATCATATCGCACATGTCGTAAGCATATTGATATCATATCGCAAATGTCGTAATCAGATTGATATCATATCGCACATGTTGTAAGCAGACTGATATCATATAGCACATGTTGTAAGCATATTGATATCATATCGCACATGTTGTAAGCATATGGATATCATACCGCACATGTAGTAAGCATATTGATATCATATCGCACATGTAGTAAGCATATTGATATCATATCGCACATGTTGTAAGCATATGGATATCATACCGCACATGTAGTAAGCATATGGATATCATATCGCACATGTTGTAAGCATATTGATATCATATCGCACATGTTGTAAGCATATGGATATCATACCGCACATGTAGTAAGCATATTGATATCATATCGCACATGTTGTAAGCATATTGATATCATATCGAACATGTTGTAAGCATATGGATATCATACCGCACATGTAGTAAGCATATTGATATCATACCGCACATGTAGTAAGCATATTGATATCATACCGCACATGTTGTAAGCATATTGATATCATATCGCACATGTTGTAAGCATATGGATATCATACCGCACATGTAGTAAGCATATTGATATCATACCGCACATGTAGTAAGCATATGGATATCATATCGCACTTGTTGTAAGCATATTGATATCATATCGCACATGTTGTAAGCATATTGATATCATATCGCACATGTTGTAAGCATATTGATATCATACCGCACATGTAGTAAGCATATTGATATCATATCGCACTTGTTGTAAGCATATTGATATCATATCGCACATGTTGTAATCAGAGTGATATCATATCGCACATGGTGTAAGCATATTGATATCATACCGCATATGTAGTAAGCATATTGATATCATATCGGACTTGTTGTAATCAGAGTGATATCATATCGCACATGGTGTAAGCATATTGATATCATATCGCACATGTTGTAATCAGAGTGATATCATATCGCACATGTTGTAAGCATATTGATATCATATCGCACATGTTGTAATCAGAGTGATATCATATCGCACATGGTGTAAGCATATTGATATCATACCGCACATGTAGTAAGCATATTGATATCATATCGGACTTGTTGTAAGCATATTGATATCATATCGCACATGTTGTAAGCATATTGATATCATACCGCACATGTTGTAATCAGAGTGATATCATAAGTTCTTGATGTAAGCAGGGTGATATCATTATAATACAAGCTGCACAACTACTTGCATAGTACATAATAATGTTGGATGATCATGCTACAGTTCATGTTGCAACGTTTTCTTTGAATATCAGTGTCTATAGCGTTTGATCTGAAGCAGCTCCATATTGTTGTACTTCATGAGATGTGGTGCATTGTAGATGTTATTGTATTTCTAACATAGCTCCTGGTTTCTTATAAATCAGTCTTCTTAATTCTTGTTGTTAATCAGCGATAAACGAAATAAGAGAACCGAGCGAAAAAGAGAGAAACATGACTATACCTTTATTAACTACATACATTCGAAGCTTGCTGTTAGTTCTAGAGAATAACTAAGATGTTACATCCGTTTTAAGTTTTTATTTGAACTGTGTTATGTCCCACTTATGTTCGCCTTTCACAATATCCTCCGTGTTCAACAGTGAAGCGTGAACTACGTAATTTTTGTAACTCATCCATTTGTCAGTGATGCATCTGAGCGGGCATTTTGCCGAGGGCTTGGGCGGTAAGTGTACTCTATCACAACAACAACCATCAAATACTAATTAAAGTTCCCGATGTTGTTCTATACAACGTGTTTGTGCCTGCTTGTATATCAACTCTCGTCATAGTACAATAGTATATGCAATAAAACATTACACATGAATTTAACTATGCCATTCTAAAAGAATTATAAAAGACTATATGAAATTAGATTTCATTTACAACAATAAAATACTACGATAAATTCAACTTATATGATTGGTCCTGGATCTATTGTACCAGCTGTGTCATCAGACTCACAAATAACTGAAGCACAATACCACCATAAGGATCAATATTTTTTCTATCTTTTTTTCTCTCTATATTTCAGCCACGGATATATTATATAATTTAGTCCCTACACTTAATATATATTAGGAGATCTATACTTGGATTTCTAAAATTATGGTTCTATTTGCATTATATGCACAGAATATATATGCATAAATATTTAGTTATTATTTATATTTAAAAAACATTTATGCATGTTTGATATGATCTACTAGTATTTATAAATATTCCAGATACATGTAGTAAATGGTATTTAAAACGATGTTAGGAGTCGTGGACAGGGTTGAAATAATCATTTCCATTAATTTGACATTCGAATGTGAATATGTCAAAACATGCGTGTTTTTTTTTTGTTATTTGTTTTTTTCGTTATTTGTTTTTTTTTGTTATTTATTTTAAATCTCATTAAAATCAATTCGATTTGAACGTATCTCAGAACGATTTGAAAAGATTGTTCTAAAATAAAACATGTCTATGTTCATGAAAATGCACGCTGGTTGTAAAAATGCACGCTTACGTCACTAAGGGAATTCATGCCACAGAGTCGGAGATGCAAAATGCAGCGATTATCACCAGTAACTTGTAGTCGTTGATATGGAGACAAAGTTGTAGCTTTAATAATTCATCAACAGGAGTCGTATTCCCCTATGAGTGTTGAATATCACACGATATTATGCGGGCTCATTAGCAATCGTACAATAGGCACGGCAATTAATACAGAGTAAATGTCAACATTCATTTATGAATAAATACTAAGATTACTAACGTTAACAGTGAAACAGTACCAAATGGGAAAAGATCGGCACTCTAGAACAGAAGATATACAAGATTACCGCAAAACCGACGATCAGTTGATTGAAATAGTTATCTTTGTTATCAAAACATCAAAGATTTATGTTCTTAAAAATACTCTGGTTTATGTTATTAAAGGTGTTTCTCAAGCAACACTGTATTTTTGTTTTAATATATGTATTTGGCTCTGCTTTATCGATCACAAGGTGCTTTAAAAGTCGTTTGCTTCTGTGTTTGACCGTTCTTTCCTGTTTCAGCTTAATGTGTTTCGTTTTTAATGTCATATAAATGTTCGCCATTCTTGTGGTGCCCTGGTCAAGTATGTATCTTGTCACAGCCTAGTACTTAATCAATCAAGATACATGATTAAAGTAATCAACTGACCTCTTAACCTAATTACCGCAAGTGGTTTGTACCGCAAATTACATTGCACTAACCGACCATGCATGTATCCATTAGTTAATTTAGTGTAAAATATGGAAACAAATCAAACTTGAAACCAAACGATTCATTATTTTAAGTATTGTTTCCACAGTACAAAAAAAGAAACAAGCTTAACAACAGACGGGCTTCCGGGGCGGAAATACCGCTTCAGAAAACGGAAACATTTTATCTTTGGCTATATCCTGGGGCTTTTAGAATTTAATCATTCATTAGGTGCCTAACTTTTCTTTATTCAATGGATATTTTATTTTAAAGATATATATATTATATGTATCTATATAGTTAAAGCTTGATCAAGTTTAAATATCAATACAGTTTGTTTCATTACAAACTGTGCACGAATTCCTCTCTTACCACCATTTTGCATACATTAAACCAATATTATTAATGGATATTAAACATCTACCCAGTTCGAAATTTCCAATAAGTTTCAAATCAAACGTATCGATACACAAGTCGATTATTGTTAAGTTTTCTAAAGCCAGGATATATTTGCTTTTATAAGTGTTTATATACATACAGACATGCTTGTTCAAGTTTGATCATCGGGTTATACTTTTAATTTTACTTTCAACACACTATTTGTGTATCGTAAACGAGTGGTTAGTTTTAAAGATAAACACATATATTTATTTATTTACTGAAGTGTATATATTTAATTTTAAAAGAAACTTTTATTTAATATTCGTGTCCTCTGAAGTGCTTATTTATCTTTAGTTTATATGCGGGAGGTCAGACCACTTAGGAAATAACACTCAATACAAGTTTGTACACAGTAATGCGAGTATATGCTACACTATACTTAACATTAATTAAAACAAAGATTTTTGTTTACCTTTTCTTGTTTGTGTTATTATCCTTATCTTTTTAGATTTTAAAGACACGGAAAATATCCCTACATTCCTGTATCATACTACAACCATCTCATTAACACAGAGCCTCGATATCGATTCTTGCACTGACGTAAACTGCGCAGAATCCCGTATACGCAGACACATTGAACACGAGATCTGCAGCTGGGGGTGTTTTTTACTTAAAAGGTAGAAGTAGTGGGTTTGGAAAAAAACATAATATTCCATTTTAGTTGGAAGCTTTTTTTGATGATTTATTTATTTTGCTATTAATATAACTTTGTTGTTATTATAAACAATATCAGTATATAATCGTAAATTCTTTTTTATGTAATTGTGATAAAACGCTGAACCAGAAAATTACAGCTAGAGTAGCGCTTGTTCATAAGCAGGTCTTGGTATTGTTTAAGCACACAATGACACGGACGTTTATTTTTTCTGAAAATTTTTGTTTTCACTGCCAATATCGTTGTGTTGCTATAAACTTGTATATATGTTTTTGTTTACTATGATGCTTTGTAAAGAGGGCCTCAGGGAAGATTATTATTTTTACTAACTTGGCTACCCTCTTAAAATACAGTCTTCAATTCAATTCAATACTACACTCTGAAGTCAATGTGTATATGCTTGTTATACGATGTTCAAGGTTTTATGCCTTTAATCTTTATTTATATTTTATTAATTGTTTTATCAAATAAAATCACTGGAGTATGAAATACAGCATTCCTTACACGCTCGTGCATCAAAACGTAAGACATCACAAACAATATTACGTTGACACGGAAGAAATTCGGAGACCAATCTTTTTAACCGTTCATTACTGAGCCCATGAACAAGATAATACGAGTAATCTCCCTTTTATACAGGCTTTTTGCGCACAAAACTAAATGTGTAGTGTAAGTCAAGTGACGCCAATACTTCTGCCATAACTGATCATGATTTTATACATTTTAAGAGTAGAGATTCCCCGATAAAAGTGAGGCAGAGTAGAGATCCGCCGATTAAAGTGAGACAGAGTAGAGATCCGCCGATAAAAAGGATACAGAGTATAGATCAGCCGGTACAAGTTTGCAGAGTAGCGATCCGCCAGTACAAGGGAGATATAGTAGAGATCCGCCGGTACAAGGGAGGTAGAGTAGAGATCCGCCGGTACAAGGTGGCAGAGTAGAGATCCGCCGGTACAATGGAGATAGAGTAGCGATCCGCCGGTACAAGGGAGGTAGAGTAGAGATCCGCCGGAACAAGGGAGATAGAGTAGAGATCCGCCGGTACTAGGGAGGTAGAGTAGAGATCTGCCGGAACAAGGGAGATGGAGTAGAGATCCGCCGGTACTAGGGAGGTAGAGTAGAGATCTGCCGGAACAAGGGAGATAGAGTAGAGATCCGCCGGTACTAGGGAGACAGAGTAGAGATCCCCCGGTACTAGAGAGACAGAGTAGAGATTCCCGATAAAAGGGAGACAGAGTATAGATCAGCCGATACAAGGTGGCAGAGTAGAGACCCATTAAACTTATTTTGCTTATGTGTGTTTCTATGATGTCCGAAGCCACTATATGTAGAGTACTTACTGATGAAACTAGACGCTTAACTGCTAATTATAGTGCCTGAACCACTACAAACATCTCCAAATATCATCATTAACGTGTTGTCTTATTGCCTTTACAAATCAAGTCAAACAATACTGTGCTTAGGTTTATGAAGATGTTGTTGACAAAAGTTGCTTTTACGAGTATCTATAATGTTGCAGTGACAATATGCAAACAAGTCGCTTAGTTAAGGAGTTAGCTGGGACCAGCTAGAAAATGGGCTTATTCTGTGTACTTAACGATCCCATCAAAATTACTTCCACAAAGTGGTACTTTTTTTTTTTTAAATTGCGGCTAAACACCACAACCAATAAATAACAAGTTTCACCAAAAAAATATTCTACCCTTTTCAATTACAAGATTTAGGTAAACGATAGATCATTATTCATTAAAAAATGTATCTAAACATTTTCTTATGTAAATAAAATAATAGTTTATATGATATTTCATCTTAAAATAAAAAGGTGTTGTTAAACATCAGGAAAAAAATGTATACCTAACTATATCGAATGTACTTTTAAAAAAAGAAGACAATTCTATTTGGCTTAGTAAATTTGTAAGCGAAATTAATTAATTAATTAATTCTAGTTTAAATGTATTTAAACATGTAAGAACGTGTTTACTACAAAAAAGTAATCTAGGATGCATTCATTTTATCAAATTACGTCGAACTTTTTCATACTCCGACTTTATTTTTTTATGTTTAAACGTCAATGTTACTACTACTAATACTAGTCTCTTTTTTAAAGATAATCTTATAATATGCAGCATATTGATACTACGCATGATTTCAAATATCACACACATATTTTACAATGTGTTTGGTTGGTCCAAAATGATTATGAACTGTATAGTATTTATGTTAAAGGGAGGTAATTAATTAATGGTGTTCTGCTAAGTGTATTAGTTTGTTAATTGATAAATGAATAGTATTTTTTTTTAAATAGTTTTACTCATCAGTCTGAACAATATACACATGCAACCACGTTGAATTTAATGTTTGAAAGATACTTTTCTACTCATTTTTGCTGCCGTAAAGGCCGTTTGAATTATTAATTTAAGTGGGTACTATGCGCAGCCGAGCTAGCGAAACTAACAGTGCGCACGCTGTTTTCGCGGTTGTAAGGACTAATTGTTTTTGTGTGGTTCGTGCAGTATACATGTATATAATCCCGTATCTTATAGCTGATTGTACACTAGTAAAAACATCGTCAATGTTGAAAGATGATCTTAATAAGCTTAAACACATATTTAGTTGTAGTACGTATTTATTAAGTGCGAAACACTACGCATTTATTTTGACGCGTGTTCTGTATTCACTTGAACATTTATTCTGTATATTATACGGCAATAAATGCCACATGGTTTATTAACCATAGCAATATGTCTTGATATGGGCTGAGCAATTAACAAAAAATCATTGTTTTGATTACGATCCCAGTTTAAGCAATAATTGTTTCAGTGTGTCCATGACGATGGATGATTCTTCGCCATTGCGAATCTATTCAAGGGCCAAAAAAAGAAAGTTAGAAAACACCAATCTTTCACTCTGCATTATTTGCCAAAAAGCTGACGTACACACTTTAAATAGTGCAACTTGCGAAGGAAAACATAGTTTTTGGAAGGCTGCTTGTCTTCGACAGGATGCAGTCTACCACCGAATATTATGTGAATTTGGTAATTACTTCTTAAATATAGAAGGCGAAATCAGATACCGCGTAACTGAACTATTGTATCTTGGTGGGACTGGTCTTGTAGTTGGCTTCTGAAAAGGTATTGTACTCATTAATGTTTTGTTTTCGTGCGTAATTTTCAGTGACCGTTCCTTACTTCTTGGAATTGAAATAGACATACTTTCGTCGCTGTCTTTCGTCTGAAAACACACTCTTGCTAATGAGTGAAATGTATTCTTGCCGTCTATTGTTTGCGCGTTAATATCAATATTGTCGACTCCTTCCTGCACAAGTTCACCTCCATTGTCGATACTGACAAGACCGCTTGGTATATAAATGTCATCTTGAATCTTACTCATCTCGCTTTCTGCAACGCTAGTCATGAAGTGACGCACTTCTGTATAACTGGCACAGAAACTGAATGAATGCAGAAGATTGATATGCTTCTTTGAGCCAAAGTCATGGTGCAAAGTCATGCCGAGGCCTAAGAGCAAGGGTTGTGTCATACCACTGTTTGCATACAAAATGCACTCAGAGATAGCTGTGCATTTTTTATTTTGAGGGCTGATTGTGAAATGGCTACTTCTGTTTCAAAAGACTCGTAACTGTCTGTATCAATTAACCAGCTGATAAATTTGAGAAGTTTAGGAGGTATATTTTCCAAAAAAGCATTCTGTGCTACCCCGTTTGGTCCAGGGTAGTCTGCAAATCCCTTAACGTCTTGAATGGCATTTCGAAGAATAGTTGCGGCATAGTACAATGCTTTGGAATCATTTTCAACTTTTGCAAAAACATGCTCCGCTTGGAGATTTGACTTTAGATTGGAAGCTGTTTTAACTGTGTCAGAAACTGATACTGTCCTACAAAAGACAATGCTCGAGTGTGGTCGATTGTTGGCTTCAATACAGATTCTATCTCCAAACCAAGATTGTAGTTTCGATTTGAGTGACTTTGAAGTATATGAACCTCGGATTTCAGGAGGTAGATATGATTCGTATTTTAACAACAACTCTGACATAGTGTAAATTCTCTTGTTATCAAAAAGTTCATGCTCTATTTCGTTAAGAAATTGCTGAAAGGCCAAATCATGACATGATACTTGTTGATTTCTAGAGGAGTTTACACTCTCCTGTGTAATGTATGAATTAAGGCATGTATCGTGGTAAACAGCTTTTATTTCTAAAAGGTTCTCACCAAGGATCTTCTGTAGCATTTCATTGTCATTTTGTGGGCAGTCTGTGCAAGCAATTCATACCTTCCTTTTGCAGAGAATGAATGTGTTGTTTTTACTTTCTTTTTATATTGACACTGACAAACAATACAAAGAGCCCAGTTAACAGGTTTGAAGAATGTTCAGCGTTCAAAGATGAATACTCGTCACTGACACAAACAAAAGATAGGTTGTGTGAACACTTGGTATGACTCTCATCTATAATGGTAAGTGGAATTAATATCAAGGACCTCACATGGGTTTTGCTGAGATCTAAGCCTCGAGGAATTATTTCCCCCAACTCTCCGGTTATTGACTTGGCATCGGATCAAAATATACCATTTTGGCCTGATTTCAATATCAAACTTTCCCCAGTTCATGAGCCTAATACGATTGCATCGTATGCTCCCGTTATAGATGCAAGTCCAACCGATATGGCCACCATCTACACGTCTATGAAGAATTGCCAGGCAATGACAAAATCTCTTGGACAAGCATTTTCGATTCAGACGATGGACCAGCAATTGTATGCAATTGCACAACAAGTAAAATGGTCTCGGTCAGCGGAATTCCAGTCCCATTTTGTTCAACTAGGCGTTTTCATACGATATGTTGTTACATCAATGCGATAGGAAGAGTATGGGGTGACGGTGGTGAAAGATCTGCTTACAGACTCAAATGTATATGCTTCTTGTACAGTTGAGAGTATGCTGGCTGGAAAGCAGTATCATAGAGGAGTTCGTGGGCTAACGCTAGCATACGAAGCGCTAATGACGGTACTTCTTGTGTCGTTTTTGTCTCGCAGCGATGATAAAGAAGGTCTTGTTGCACAGATTCGAGAAACACTTTATAACGGTTCCGAAAAGACTTCAATTGATTCAGCAGATGACGTCAAAGCAATTGAAATTGCCATAGAAGACAACATTGTACAGGAGTTCTCAGAATTTTGTGCTTACGGCTGTTCAAAGTCTGCAACATTCAAGTTCTGGTTTATGTTTCTGGAAGCAGTTCAGCTTATGTTACTCAATATTAGAGCAGAAAGACTGGGTGAATGGAAATTACATCTTGCGACGCAAGCAAGTATGCTGCCTTATTTCTTCAGCACCAACCATTCTAATTACGCAAGATGGTTACCTGTTTACCTTTTGGAAGTGCTTGTAGATATACCAGAAGACATGGAATACAAGTTTTTACAAGGCCAGTTTACCTATCGACACTGCGAAAACGGAGCATTTAACGGTTTGTGGAGCGACATGGCAGTGGAAAAGACTGTTATTTGTGACTCTAAAAGTGCTAGTGGCATTATTGGTCTGAACAGACGAAAATCTGCACTTGTTCGTTGGTACCTAACACGACACATACTAGGGCTAAATAGTACTGTTATCAAACACCGTGCTGAAGTTGACAGTGATGACGATTCTGGCAGTTCAACGGTGTCAAAGACTTCCCTTAGAAAGGACGAGGAAGATATCCTAACTCTCATCAAACATGTGACATCGAAAATGTCAAATCCGTTTGAACTTGATTCCAGTAATGATTCTAAACTGGTTAATATATCAACTGGACTTCAAGCTAATGAACAGGTCAAGGAATCATTGCTGACTGTAGTGTCAACAGGAAAAGACAGAATGGAGAAATTTGTTGGATCAACGCTGCAGACTGGCACCGACAGCTTCTTCTTTTCTCCAATTCCAAGGACAAACTTAAGAAAATTTTCGAACATGTCAGTCAGAACAACTGTAAACAGCGCTTCAGCTGGAAAACGAAAGTGCAACATTAGTCCCGAACTACTATTTAGAAGAGCACTGTCACTTTCTAAGTTTCGAGAGGATATCAACATCGATACAATGTTGAGTCAACCGGTTGGCGCTGTCCCAGTCGCTCTGTTTCATGAGCATAGAATAATGAGAAAAACAGTAAAATCTGATCTGGCATCTTGTCTAGAGAGTTGTGTAGAGCAACACCATGACATTGAGCACCTTGATCCTGCGTCAACAGTAGTGATTTACGATACCTTTTCTGTGATACATAAGATACCCATTGAATCAAATACTACATTTGATGATTTCAGTGTTTCATAAAGCAAGGCTTTGCTATCCCTCTGACAACTGGAAACACAGTGATCGATATCTTTGATCGATATGATAACGATACCTCTATCAACGATTCGGAAAGAAGCAGCAGAATAGGTAAACACCAGATGCATTCAAGACACTATAGTGTCACCGGAGGAAGACCAATACCGCCTTGGACAGAATTCATGTCTGTCAGTGACAACAAATCGGCTCTTGTACAGTTTTTGGGATATTCAGTATGTAAAAGTATATCACCACATCTAACTGAATGCCAATCCATTACATTAGCGGGATGCTTTAAAGAAACAACAAAAGTTGTATCCGTGACAAAAAATGCAATTACATTTAAACCAGAATTGAAAAGCAACCATGAAGACGCTGATACGCGTATCATGTTCCACTTGAAAGCGGCAGATACTCAGTTCGGAGTTCAAGGTATTAATGGAAATATTGTTATCAAGGCTAAGGATACTGATATTCTAGTTCTTGCAATCCATTTCTATCCGTCATTGACAAACATAAATGAAGTTTGGTTTGCCACCGGTGCAATAACGCGAACGTCGGATTTGCGACGGTTTATTCCTGTTTACAAAATCACGCAACAGCTTGATCCGTTCATGTCTCAAATCCTTCCTGCAGTTCATGCGCTGACCGGTTGCGACTCCGTTTCCTCGTTTTATGGAATTGGAAAGAAAACAGTTTTCAATGTATTGAAGGAAAATGGCGCTTCTAAATTCAAAGATATAGCAGCCATGGGAGATGACTCAGACTACGACGGTGTTTCTGAAGCTAGGTCTTTAGTAGCCCTTCTGTATGACCCAAAACAACGATATGCAGAGTTTCACCATAGTTTAGATAAGTTGTCGGATGAAAAGGATATCAGTTTAGCAAAGCTTCCACCATGTGAAGACAGTTTTAAGTTGCATGTAAAACGAGCATCGTACCAAGCAAAAATATGGATGAATGCCGATAAAGCAGACCAAGAGCCAGAGTCCCCTCTTAGACATGGATGGGAAATTAGTGATAACGGATTGACACCGACGTATTTCCTCGAAGAAATGGCATCAGATCTTCTGCGTAACACATCCTGCGTTTGCAGCTCAAAACGACCATGTTCAACAGCATCATGCGTTTGCATGAGAAACAACATATCGTGCATTGAACTTTGCAGTTGTGAAGCAGACGACGAAAACTGCTGCAACACAGCTAACACAAACGCACTTTATAACTAGGTGCCCAGTAAGAAAGATCAGAACACTTCATCGAAAAGGAAAATAAGTATCACAGTTGACGATGCCACATTTATTCCTGCATACTAAGGCTGTTATTGGTGGCAATAAATGGACAAGTATATACTCCACATAATAAGCGTAAAAAGTAAACTAAGCATTAAAAGTAGGTATAGTAGTCGAAATGTCGCATTCACAGAACCACAGAACACAATTACCAAAAGCACACATTCCAATCAAGCAACAATTAAATCGGTAGAACCGATGGATGCTCTCAGAATAAAGGTATAGATGTGAAATACAATCGGATAAATAATGTACGAGGAGTCGAGCGGACAAGTTTTATTTTTAAAAACTTTAAAGTCTAAAGTAACTCAGCCAAAAATATAATCAAGCAGAATGTCCTGACATTATGTGCTACTAGACATCATATTGATACTTCCTACCAAGTTTCCTGAAAAACAAGATGACAAATGTAGGAGTTGAGCGGAAATGCTTCACATTTGAAAACAATTAAAAGTCCCATAACTCCGCCAATAATCGTTTAACCGGAAGGTCACGACAATATGCGCTACTAGACATCATACTGATAGAATAATGAAGTTTTTTATTTACTAATGGCAGTTTGAACAATTACCCTATGTGGACTTGCCAAGAGGTTGTAAATCACTTATTTTCCTATTATATACTATTTTCATCATTTAGACACATTTTTGGTATCCCAATGGATACGAACTATGCACCTCTTGTCGCAAATTTACTTTTGTATTGCTATGAAAGATATTTCATGATGAAATTTCACCAAATGCTCAGGCAGATGCCATCGACGCCTTTAATAATACCTCTCGGTATCTGGTAGCTAGTATCTGGATGATATATTGAACACTGACAACCCTTTCTTTCCTACTATGGTTAATACTGTCTATCGTAAAGAACTTCAGCTTAATAAAGCTAATATTTCTGATACAGTCGCTTCTTTTCTCGACTGCAAATGGAGAAATAATCAGCAAAACCTACGACAAGAGAGATGATTTTAATTTCGATATCGGTAATTATCCCTACTTAGGCGGGGATGTCCCCGATCAACCTTACATGGGGTACTATCATTTATGTTCCTCTTTTTTTTTTTTTTTTTTTGTAGATCTTGTAGATCTTGTAGTCGAGTTGCGTTTTTCTCTTTGATTGTGCCATGACCCGGCATATTGTGACCTCTACCTAATTCCCGAAGGGATGGTAACGTTTAATGTTTGTTTTCAATTGTGTGTTTTTGTGCCCTAAATAGTTTATTCTAACGTTGCTCTGGCTTCTGTCAAGTCACTACATACTTGTTATATTCATATAAACATGATCATCTTTGTGTTATATTTATATTGTCTTTTAATGATTCCTAGTTTGTTAGAGGATATAGACTGGCGGGGATTTCTTTAGTCACACTGCCCCGTTTAATTGGGATGACAACAGGGTCAGGGTGAGGTTTGGTGCACCCTAGAACCTGGATAATACCCGCAGCGGCATTTTTGCTACTGACTGTTCCAAGGTGGTAACCATATTGTAAACCTTTTTGTGTTTAGGGTGTCGTATACTTTGCTTCTGTTTTTTCCTTGTAGTTGTTGTTGGTTTTGGTTGACTGTGTTTTGTGAATGCTACGTTTCCTGTTAGACTTTCATACCTATTTTTACCAAGAACGTACTAGTATACATGTCTAAACATTGTTTTAGTGGGTTCTACAATGTTCATGATTAAACGCTACAAACATTGATTTATTGGATTATTTAATGTTCAAGGGGACTATTTCATGGTTAACCTCTCTAAATATTGGTTTACTGGGTTCCACAGTGCCCAAAGGCACTATTTCTTATTTACCTATCTAAACCTTATGTTCTAGTTTATCGTCAAACACATTACACCTTGCTGTATTGGGTCCGTCAATGGTCAACTGCATGCACTCTTTCGTGGTTAAACAATCTCAACGGTTCTTTATTAGGATCTACATTGTTCAAGAATACTCCTTCATGATTAACCACTATAAACCTTTCCGTTTGGGTTTCTACAACGCTAAGGGCACCTCTTCCATGCTTTACCATTCTATACATTGCTTTATTGGATTTCAAGTCATTCAAGGGCAATATGTCATGGTAATCACTCCTAACCTTTAATTATTGGGATACAATCTTCAGGGACATTGTAACTAAAGAAATTTCCAACAGTTTATGCAACTAGGCAGCATTAATAGTCAATATAAGTAAAACACAAGCCACAATACGCCGTCATAGGGTACACACTTTGTCAGGTCATCGCACAGTCAAAGAGGAAAGCATAGTGGCGAATTGTTAATGGGTTAGCCAATACAATGAAGTGTGTTGTAAACTGACAAGTTAAATAAAGATTGTATGAAAATGATCATGACCAAGGATCTTACTAAGTTTGTAAATCACTTCATCGCAGAAGCCAGGTTGTAACTATTATATTACTTTTATAATTTAAATTAGATCAGGGTTTATGGTAACGGTAACTCGGATGCAGAAGCTTATAAGTTTTACAAAGGTTACGAATTTAAAAGTCTTCAACTGGATTACAAGCTCTAGAAAAACGATTACATTGAGAAACGAATACCCCATAAGAAGTTGCTCGGGGAATATCTCCGTCTGAGTAGTGAAATCATCTCTCTTGTCATATACATGTATTTTGATTTCTCTATTTTCAATCGAGAGATGTAAATCTAGAAACAAAAGCGCAAGTATCAGAAGTATTAGCTTTGTTGAGTTGAAGTTCTTTAGGATACCGAGAGGTGTTATTAAAGGCTTAGATGACACCTACATGAGTCTGGTGAATGACTCAACATGAAATATCTTTCATAGCAATACAAAAGCAAATGTGCGACAAGAGGTGCACAGTTCGTATCAATTGGGGTGCCAACACTTTGTCCATATACCTAATGAAAATATTATCTAATATGAAAGTAAGTGATTAGCAAACTTCTTCGCAAGTCCATTCAGTGTAATTGTCCAAAATGCCGTACAACTTTTTAATATTTCTACACGCCAAAATTTAGTGTTTTTTTCTCTAGAAAAATGCTTCTGAATAAGAGCAACAAGCTTGTATTTGATAAATAAGGTTGTGTGGTAAGGTTATATTGGGTACTTATAGATGAAATTTGACACTAATTGCATATGAATAATTAATTGAACAAAATAAATTAATCTATAATTATTATGGTTAACCACTCAAAACCTTGATTTATTGGGTTCTACATAAAGTGGTTTTGGGCCATGAGTTTCTTGGCTAACCACGGGCTCTACTAAAGGCGACACCACAAACATAAAAGTGTTAAACATAGGGGTAGCGCCTTGGAACGGTCAATGGCAATAGGGGTACCGCCTTGGAACGGTCAATGTCAATAGGGGTACCGCCTTGGAAAGGTCAATGATAATATGGGTACCGCCTTGGAACGGTCAGTGACAATAGGGTACGGCCTTGGAACGGTCAATGGTAAAAGGCCGCTGGGAGTTTAAACCAGGTACTAGGGCTCCTCAAACCTCACGTTTACCCTATTGTCACCATTCTAAACCGTTATTAGTGTCCAATGGCCCTCCTCCATATTTTACCACTCTAAACCTTGCAGTATAGGGTTCTACAATGTTGAAGTGCCTTGTTTCATGGTTAACTACTTTATAATGGCTCCACTGGGTTATACAGTTTTGTTTGTTTGTATGGTGTTTACCTCATTTTCAGCGCATGTAAGGTTAAATATGAGGGTCGATGTTTTTGTGGTGGAGGCAGACCACCTACTTTTCCTGGGTAGAACCAGTACTGTACACCCACCGCAATCTGTAAGAATCGACACATCCTCACTTACAAGTCGAGCTCCCAGTGGGATTCGAGCCGGCAGTGGTGAGAGACGAAGGTTTACAACGCAACGTCGTTAACCATTCGGCCACGGAGACGCTAACATATCTGCTCCTTTACACATGTCGCTAACTCACTGTTATACGTTTATTTCGTTTTAAAACCGCAGCATTAAAGGAAATGGAGGCGATATGGAAGAATGATGGGTGTCAATCCAAATACGAGTAAAATCACCATAATGTGTTGCACTTGCATATTCAATGTACATATGCACGATTTAATAATTGTTAATGAAATATTTTAGTCGGGAAAACTCGATGACTCGGGTAGTTTTTGGTGCGTAGGATGCTTTAAGGCTATACTAAATTATTGTTTTGTCATTTAACTACACTTTTATTTAATAATATGTACAATTGCTAGCAATATGAACCAAATATAAATTATTATTGCATACGCATCTACAAGCTCCGTTTACTACGGTGTCCTGTTAGGACCATGTTACCATCGCATCTTACCATCGACCTAGTAGTTTACTTTTAATGTAACAGGAAACGTCAATGTTCGCTCACATTGGCGTGTATATCGACGTGCAGTAACGTCATATTGGTTGTGTACGGTGTCCGGTTGTGTACGGTGACCTAAGTCGATGGTCGACCATCGACAATCGACCTAAGTCGATGGTCGATGGTAAGATGCGATGGTCGATGGTAATATGCGATGGTAAGATGCGATGGTCGATGGTAAGATACGATGGTCGATGGTAAGATGCGATGGTCGATGGTAATATGCGATGGATTATCGACCATCGCATCTTACCATCGACCATCGCATCTTACCATCGCATCTTACCATCGACCATCGCATATTACCATCGCATCTTACCATCGACCATCGCATATTACCATCGACCATCGACTTATCAGTTCTCATGCTGATCAAGATCTCACGATTACCGTAGAAAAACATCTAGGTCGATGGTCGATGGTAAGATGCGATGGTCGATGGTAAGATGCGATGGTCGATGGTAAGATGCGATGGTAACATGGCCCTAACAGGACACCGTAGTTGTGTAATGTATACTCGTTCGTGATTGGTCCAATTTTATGTTCATCCAAAGAAAGTATGTCACGTGATGTAAACAATGTTGATTTCATCGTGGAAATTCTCACATGTAACGACACATTGTTTGTTTCAAATAAATGTTTATGGTGAAAATTAAATGTTACCATTTTTTTTATTGTTCTAATTTAAAAAAACGTATGCAATAAAAGGGTTATTAAATTTATATTGGGATAAAGTCGCGCAATATTAATACGCGAAAGAAGGAGTGCATATATCCAAATACAAATCTAATAAGCTATACATATTGATGATTTAACAACAACAATACGCAAAGAGTCGTCGTATTTTCCATTTCAAATATTTTCAGAAATAATAGTTCAACCAAACTTAATATGCGGCTTATTTAACGCATATGTACATTTCATATAAAACTGAAGACAATTATGGTGTTTTTCTCTAGCATTTGTATTGGCACCAATTACTTCTCCAGATCACGTCCAGCCCCTTCAATGTCATTGTATTACCATGCTGTGGGTCTGCTTAATCTTCTATTTCTCATTCGGACATTCAGTCAAATCAAGCTTACACTGTGACATTATATATACTAAAGGAAAAGAAGAAACGCAACTCGGGAGTTTCCGCTATATAATGTATATATTGCACACTTAATTCCACGTAATATTCCAGAATAATGCCAAGAAGATTTGATTTGTTAAAAAAAAAAGAAAAAAGGTAGGGGAAATTCCGGAGTTGCGTTTCTTTTTATTTCCCTTTAGTAACTATAGAACTGTCTTTATACTATTGAATAATAAGCAAAGAAGATAACTCAGCTGGTAAAACAAAATCTGTGTGTGGTTCTCTGTAGAAGTACATGATATAACGTACAATAAAATACAAATCTGAAGAAAGAATTTAATTTAGCAAAATTGCATAGAATACTAAAAGACGATTACATATACAAGTAAAAGAATATGGACTAAATGCAAGGCTCAACTCCCCGTCATTGTTTGTATTATTACAATCATTAAGGATTATAGAGCTTGATATTCATTATTTAGGAATGATACATCTATATTCCTTACCAACATCATCATAAAAATCCGTACATACAGATGCATACCAATATTATTCTTACGTTAAGGTC
Organism: Cyrtodaria siliqua; assembly: GCA_037043455.1. Taxonomy (NCBI): domain Eukaryota; kingdom Metazoa; phylum Mollusca; class Bivalvia; order Adapedonta; family Hiatellidae; genus Cyrtodaria; species Cyrtodaria siliqua. Next base: position 57,777 of record JAWPHD010004234.1, read on the forward strand.
TTACAGGTAGTCTCCCTTTGGTCAATTTACATCGAGACACCTAACAAGTGACTCGTTTCATTTACTTTTATCACATAACATGTGGTGTGGGGGTGTAATAACACCATTCAATATTTTCGATATTCCACTAGTGGTATAACATAACGTTAATGACGTCATGGACGTCACGTTAATGTACGTTTTCTGAAGTAATGTGACGTTATAAGTTATGTAATGAATAGAATCTAACATTCGTTCTCATTCATTATTGAATTTATTAAACGAATTGGCAAAATGATAAAATGCGAGGCTCTTGCAAGAGCCTCGCATTATATTATTTTGCCAATTCGTTTAATAATGAATGAGCACTCGTGTAAGATCCTCTATATCTATAACATACTGTCTATAAACAGTACACGATATGCAGACAAAGTTAAACAACTAATATGTAATAAAATGATGATGGCCATGGTACGATGGTCCATCTTGTTATCGCCATAGTATCATCGCATTTACAAGTATTATTTGCATATTTACGAGCGATGTGGTGTCTGTCTCAGTCTATGAGAGATATTTCACGTCACACACCATTGTTTGTGTAAACACAGCACCGATCACAAGTTTTCCCTTGGCGTAAGTGGCTGCTGTAGATCCCATGATGCCACTTCCGTCGTCTGAGAACACCTCCTCTACCTCGTCCACCATGTTGTCTCGAATCTTCACTCTCAACACCTAAATGAGAAATGTCGTACCTTATATAACTTATTTAAACCCTGATCAACAATACTGGACAAGGACTATCACAGTCATCACAACTTTACTTCTATGGTGTCGTGATTTACAAACTTCGTAAGATCCTTGGTGATGATCACTTTCATACTATATTTGTTAAATTTGTTAAAGGGTATATCAAAAGAGGTTATGACCCTATCATTTTGCAACGCACTGCATGCTTGATGACGTCTACCTAAAGCCCAAAAGGGCGGAGCCTTTTGATGTTTGTCTGCAATCTTGTCTTGTCGGTCCCTCAATGGTTTATTCTCTTGTTGCTCTGGCAAATTTCTTTGTGGCTTTCTACGCTATTATTTTTTGTTTTTTGTATTTATATATACACGAGCATCTTTGTGTTTTACTTATATTGCTTCCTTAATTAATTAATGCTGCCTTGTTGGTTAGACAATAGTTCATGGCGGGGATATCTTTTATGTCTCGTTTTATTGGGATGACAGTAGGGTAAGTTTGAGGTTTGGAGCACCCTAGAACCTGGTTTAAATCCCCAGCGGCATTTTTGCCACTGACCGTTCCAAGGCGGTAGCCCTAGTGTCAACCCTTGTGTTCGCGACATCTTATGCCTTTATTTCTTATTAACATTGCCATTCATGTTTGTCGTTTTGCGTGTTTTGGGTTTACTGTGGAAAACTGCATTTCCTGTTCAACTTTTATACTTATTATTATTTATTATTATTATTATTTAAACCCTGACTAAAAATACTGTCTCGCATCTTCACTCTCAGTATTTAAATGACAAATGTCGTACTTTATATTACTTATTCAAAAGTAGTATAGAAATTGGAGTTACCAGCGCAGTTTTCCCCTCGGGGTCCCCTACATGACAAATTGGCAAATTTGCATGTCACGGCATAAGATCACCAGGAAAAACTGATCGAAACAACAATCAGTTCCAAGACGGGGTGACATTGTGCTGTCAAGCCCCACCAACAAATTTAAAACTCGTTTTGCAAACCCCTTCGGAAAAAAACTTCACTGGTAACCCCGGTTTCTATACTACTCACAGGATAATTGATAATATGATTTGACACTTTATCCCAACTAGATTCAAATCCAGCCGCTCTCTAAAGAAGCATAAGGGCACCTCCAACCCGAACCTTTCATCGTTTTTGATGTGATTAAACAACGTCAGAGGGAATCGGGCCTGCAATTGTTTTTAATGCGATCAAACAAAGTCGGAAGGAACAGGACAATCATCCTCGTCATCACTATACATATCACAATCCATTATAAAATATTTTATTTTCCTGCAAGCGCATATTTTGCATTTCAAATCGAGAAGTTTTTCCCTGTTTTCATCAAGTTTTTTGAGATAATAATCCATTTCAGATAGTAATCGCTTTTGTTTATTGATTCGACTTTTCTTAATATCTTGAAAATCAGCACGAATCACATCATATTCTAATTGACCTACCTTGCCTAAGAGCAATAGTTTTCGATATTTATTTTTTTAACTCTTCAAGTTGCTCGCATACCTTTTCTACACCTTTTTGTTCCATTAATAATATAGTAATATATTATGTTTTCATATCTTTAACGCGCAAAAGAGTTATTGTGTTAGATATTCCAGAACTATTTGAACAAGTTATTGTGCAATATATTCCAGAACTCTGAAAAGATAATCTTAGTTTTAAATCCCGGAGACTTCTGAAAAGAGTTATTGTATTAAATATTCCAGAACTCTTTTGATAAAGATATTTCAATTCCAAGTCCCGGAGACTTTTGAAAAGACTTATTGTGTAATCTATTCCAGAGCTCCCGGTCAAGATAATCTTGTTCCAAACTCCCAGGACTTTCTGAAAAGAGTCTCTGTATTGAATACTTACAAACACCCGGTACTTTTTTAAAAGAGTTATTGTGCAATCTAGTCCAGAACTCCTCGAAAAAATAATCTTAGTTTCAAATCCCGGAGACTTCTGAAAATAGTTACTGTGCAATCTATTCCAGAACTCCCCGAAAAGAGTTATTGTATCAAATATTCCAAAACGCTTTTGATAAAGATAATCTTGTTCTAAATCCAGGACTTTTGAAAATAGTTATTGTGTAACCTATTCAAAAACTCCCAGTAAAGATAATATTAGTTCCAAATTCCGGAGACATTTGAAAAGAGTTATTGTATATTCTATTCCAGAATTCTTTGAAAAGATAACATTATTCCAAATCCCGGAGACTTTTGTAAACAGTTATTGTATTAAATATTCCAGAACTCTTTGAAAAGATAATCTTAGTTCCGAGTCCCGGAGACTTTTGAAAATAATTATTGTGTAACTCTTTTCAAAAGTCTCCGGGACTCGGAACTAAGATTATCTTTATCAAAATAGTTCTAGAATAGATTACACAATAACTCTTTTCAGAAGTCTCCGGGATTTAGAACTAAGATTATCTTTATCAAAAGAGTTCTGGAATATTTGATACAATAACTCTTTTCGGGGAGTTCTGGAATAGATTGCACAATAACTATTTTCAGAAGTCTCCGGGATTTGGAACTAAGATTATCTTTTCGGGGAGTTCTGGACTAGATTGCACAATAACTATTTTCAGAAGTCTCCGGGATTTGGAACTGAGATTATCTTTTCGGGGAGTTCTGGAATAGATTGCACAATAACTATTTTCAGAAGTCTCCGGGATTTGGAACTAAGATTATCTTTTCGGGACGTTCTGGAATAGATTGCCTATACCTATTTTCAAAAAGTCCCGGGAGTTTGTAAATATTCAATACAATGACTCTTTTCAGAAAGTCCTGAGAGTTTGGAACAAGATTGCCTTTCCCGGGACCTCTGGAATAGGTTACACAATAACTCTTTTCAAAAGTCTCCGGGATTTGGAATCGAAATATCTTTATCAAAAGAGTTCTGGAATATTTAATACAATAACTCTTTTCAGAAGCCTCCGGGATTTAAAACTAAGATTATCTTTTAGAGTTCTGGAATATATTGCTCAATAACCTTTTCAAAGACTTCTGGAATATTTAACACAATAACTCTTTTGCGCGTTAAAGATATGAAAATATAATATATTACTATATTATTAATGGAACAGAAATGTGTAGAAATGGTATGCGAGCAACTTGAAGAGTTAAAAAATAAATATCGAAAACTATTGCTATTAGGCAAGCTAGGTCAAGTAGAATATGATGTGATTCGTGCTGATTTTCTAGATACTAAGAAAAGTCGAATTAATAAACAAAAGTGATTACTTTCTGAAATGGATTATTATCTCAAAAAGAAATTGATGAAAACAGGGAAAAACTTCTCGATTTGAAATGCAAAATATGCGCTTGCAGGAAAATAAAATATTCTATGATGGAGAGTTATATGTATAGTGATGAAGAGGATGATTGCCCTGTTCCTTCCGACTTTGTTTGTTCGCATTAAAAAACAATTTCAGGCTCGATTTCCTCTGACTTTGTTTAATCACATCAAAAACGATTAAAGGTTCGGGCTGGAGGTGCCCTTATGCTTCCTTGGAGAGCGGCTGCAAAACGAGTTTTAAATTTGTTGTTGGGGCTTGACAGCAAGATGTCACCCTGTCTTGGAACTGATTGTTGTTTCGATCAGTTTTTCCCGGTGATCTTAGCTTGTTTTCCATGCCGTGACATGCAAATTTGCCAACTTTCAAGTAGGGGACCCCGAGGGGAAAACTGTGCTGGTAACCCCAGTTTCTATAGTACTATTTAAACCCTGACCAACCATACTGTCTCGCATCTTATCTCTCGTTACCGCATTGAGAAATGTCGTATCTTCTAATACTTATTAAACCCTGACTAACCATATTGTCTCGTATCATATCTCTCAATACCTCACCGAGAAATGTCGTACCTTCTATTACTTATTAAACCCTGACTAACCATACTGTCTCGCATCTTATCTCTCAATACCTCACTGAGAAATGTCGTAGTTTCTATTATTTATTTAAACCCTGACCAACCATACTGTCTCGTATCATATCTCTCTATACCTCACTGAGAAATGTCGTACGTTCTATTATTTATTTAAACCCTGACCAATCATACTGTCTCGTATCATATCTCTCAATACCTCACTGAGAAATGTCGTAGTTTCTATTATTTATTTAAACCCTGACCAATCATACTGTCTCGTATCATATCTCTCAATACCTCACTGAGAAATGTCGTACCTTCTATTATTTATTTAAACCCTGACCAACCATACTGTCTCGTATCATATCTCTCAGTACCTCACTGAGAAATGTCGTACCTTTTATTACTTGTGCTGAGTGCTTATAAAAATAAACTGCACCCATACCCAGGTTTTTGAAACCAAATGTGTTTGTATTTGAACATATCTTGTCAGGTGCTTTGACATAAATTTTAAAAAGGTACAAACGGTGTTGTCATCACCGAAATAAATAGCAATGTAAAACTGACAGACGAAACGTATTTATAACTGACTTGGAATGGCAAAATAAATGTCGCTTAAAAACACTGTCATACATACGGATGCCGAAAACCTACCTGTGATGGGGGTATGGAGTTCAGTATTTTTAGATGGTCAGCAAATTTCCATAGGATGGGATGACTGCCGATATAGAGATCGCCTGTATGGGGATCTACCTCGATGTTGTCAATACAAGAGCCTATGTACATCTCCTGTAGAACAGTGAAAAACTTAGAATAGTACATCATCAATAACCTCCAGATACAGTTACAAGCAGAAATATCCCCCTAATATAGTTACAAGCAGAAATATCCCACTGATACAGTTACAAGCAGCAATATCCCACTGACACTGTACAAGAAGCAATATCTCACTGATATAGTAACAAGAGCAATATCCCATGATACAGTTACGAGCATCAGTATCTCCCTGAAACAGTAACAAACAACACTATTTCGCTGATACAATTACAAGCATCAATATCCCCCTGATACAGATACAAGCATTAATATCCACCTGATACAGTTACAAGCAGCAATATCTTCCTGATATATTAACAAGAGCAATATCACATGATACATTTATAAGCTTCAGTATCTCCCTCATACAGTAACAATCAGCATTATCCCTCTGATACAATTACAAGCATCCCCCTTATACAGATACAAGCAGCTATATCCCCTGATATAGTTACAAGAGCAATACCCCCTGATACAGTTACAAACAGCAATACCCCCCTGATACAGTTATACGCAACAATATTACCCTGACAAAGTTACAAGCAGCTATATCCCCCGGATACAGTTACAAGCATCAATACCCCCCTGGTACAGTCACAAGCAGAAATAGATACAGTTACAAGCAGAAATATGCACCTGATACAGTTGTTAGCAGCAACATCTTCCTGGTACAGTTATTATCTCTCTGATACAGTTACAAGCATCAATATCCCTCTGATACAGTTACAAGAGTAATATCCCCGTGATACAGTTACAAGCAGCAATATCCCCCTGATACAGTTACAAGCGTAATAGCCCCCTGATACAGTTATACGCAATAATATTCCCCTGATAAATTTACAAGCAGCAATATCCTCCTGAAATAGTTACCCGATACAGTTACAAGCAGAACATTCCTCTGATACAGTTACCCACAGAAATATTCCCCGATACAGGATACAGTTACAAGCAGAGCATTCCTCTGATACAGTTACCCGCAGAAATATCCCCCGATACAGTTACCCGCAGAAATATCCCCCGATACAGTTAGCATTATCCCCATTATTACATAGTACCAGTAGCATAGCTAAAGAAGGATAAAAAATCGGACAGGGTAAGCAGCATTCAAGGACGACAGTCAACCACATACACAAAAACAAACACGCAAACAGACAAACGAAAAGGCAAAAGTAATAAAAAATGCAAACGAAATCACAAACACAAAAGGGTTGACAATGGGGCTACCGCCTTGGAACGGTCAGTGGCAAAGTAGGCCACTGGGGGTTTAAACCGGTTCTAGGGTGCAGCAAACCTCACACTTACCCTACTGTCAACCCATTAAAACAGGACAGTGTAAATAAAGAAATCCCCGCCATGATTTAATAGTAGCATAGCTAAACCTAAAATAATGAAGGAAACTTGTTAAAAGTTGTATTATCTTTTATTTAGTAACATATATTCAATGCAAGCAGGGTTCAAATCAAACTCATTCTGCGTAAGCTCTTGAGGATTTGCTTTTAATGATTACCTAACAAGACTAAAATTATAGAACTAACTCAACGAATTAGGCCAGATTTCGTAGATTATATGACTGTATTTCTCAAATCTTTGAATAGATGTTAACACCTTCTCATTACGCATGGTTGCATAAAAGCTGATAATCGTTGTATTATGTTTTGATAATTGTTCATATAATGTATGTGTATATGAACCATTTAATGCACTGTTGCCATGTTATACTTTGTATTTTTATCCTCACGGACTTTATAGCCTATTGGAAATTTGAAAATAAAAATATCTAAAAATATCTTGATAAATACTCCAAGATTGCAATAACAATCAATGGTCCAAACCACGAAAAGACGCTTATTTTTGAGTTTGATGGCAACATTTAGTAGAATTGTTTGACTAATAATGTGTATACATTATGGTTCTGACACGTGCCAGATGTGAATTTGCATATAAAGGTAAAACATGAGGTCAAAGGTCAAATGAGTGCAAAAATCGGCAAAATCGCTATATAATCAAATTATCGCCATTTATGTAACTAATTACATATTCAGTTTTTCCTTTTGATATATTTTACTTATGGTAGCATTTATACAGCTGTTCAGATTTGTTAAAACTCTTTCTGTCCGTACGTTCGTCCATTTAATGCAAATAAAGGTCAATAAGTACAAACAAATGCAATGTAAAATACGAGATTAAGAAATAGTTTAATATTTAGACAGGATTCGGCTTTTTTCAATATTTATGTTTTGTGGATACTATACACTTATATTGACTAGTGTGGATACTATACACTTATACTGACTAGTTAGAAAGAGTTAAACATGTATATTTTGCGTGAAACCTGCTGTATATACGTCATAGTCTTCAACTGGTATATAAGTCATAGTTTTCAACTGGTTATGCAGATAGTCCGGCAGTAGACGACAAACACAAAAGTATCGTCCAAAAATGTTTTGTGATGGTTTTTAATATATTTAAGGTATGCTGATTTTGAATCTGAATGTGGCCACATTGGCATCCTTGAGGAAATTCAAATATCCAAGATGGCTGCCAAAATGGCTGCCGTAACATTAAAATGACAATATCTTGGCTTTTGCATTAGCTAGGACATTCATTTTGGTGTCTATGGATAGTTTCCATTTCTAACTTCACCTTACTTATAAGTTATATAAAAGATATCCAAGATGGCCACCAAGATGGCCACCAAGATGGCTGCTGCGACATTAACATGACAATATCTCGATTTCTGTATTAGCTAGGGCAATCATTTTGGTACCTGGGTTGTTAGTGTCAAGGAATCCATTCCAGACTCCACCATACTTATAAGTTGAACATAAATATCCAAGATGGCTGCCGTGACATTACAATGACGATATCTTGGCTTCTCTATTGGCTGGGACAATCATTTTGGTGTCTAGAACTAGGATTTTGGGGTCAAGGAATCAATTTCTGACAACACATTACCTACTAGATCAAAACAAATAACCAAGATGGCTCCAAGATGGCTGCCGTGACACTAAAATGACAATATATTGGCTTCTGCATTATCTAGGCCATTTATTTTTGTGTCTATGGATAGGTTTGTTTGGTCAAGGAATCCATTTCTGACTTATTCCAGAGCTTATTAACTTATAAGTAAAATACAAATATTCAAGATGGCTTCCAAGAAAGACAGCGGCCTTGACATTAACATGACAATATATTGAATTCTAGATCAGCTTGGACACTAATTTTTGATGTCTATGACTAAGTGTTGGGGATCATCTTGGTGACTCATCTTTTTAATTAAGCTGTTTTAGTTATCTAGACGGCTGCCTTAAATACAAAACCTGCAACCAAATGCATGTATACGCCACTTATAGATATGGTGCTATCTGGTCCAGACATATTGATGACTGCTATGGCTGTGGCGCAAAAACTAACAATACAGTGCGGACAAGCTATTACAGTCTTTATAGGGGATCAACATCTGTACCGTTTGATGATAAATATTCTATGGGTACATCCAACATTGTTAAAAGAATTTCGTTCCAAGACTTGAGGGTATGCATATGCTAAGGAGATTTGTTGGCTGTGCGTATGTTTATTAATGGTTAATAGTCGGTTAAAGGAGGTTCTAAATGCTGTTTTTGGAGGCGTATCACGTATGCTCTTCGAAAAGTACTATCCACAGAACACTAGGGCTCTTAAGATAGTCAGTGAGGAAGTCTCCTGCTCGTAGTAGAATATCTAAACTGTGGTTAGACATATGAAGCCTGGGCTATGGAATGGTGTATGGTCAGAACTGTTTATCGAAACAACGTGTATGCGGTATGGTCGGGGGCTTGTTGGTATTACACTCAATTCATCTGCTCTGAAGAGATGGGTATTGAGTATTTATGCATGCACATCAGAGATGTAGCCGATATGAGAGAAGTAATACAAAATCGCTACAGGTTACAAAATGAGAAAAATGGTCCCCACTGCACCCAAACGAAATGTACCACTGTACCACAAAGAGCAAATTAACTAAACAAAGAAAAAGACGATACACAACACAGTGAAGTTGGAATGCTTAAGTCGATTTTAAGTGTACACAACCTCGCTATTATCCTGTCTTCGGCACTCAAATTGACAAGATAGTGTAAATAAAAGTAAATCCAATCAATAGAAAATCTCTAAAAATGAAGTCCACAACCAGAGAAATTAGGAAACGATACACGTATGTGTTATTGTAAAACTATATAAAACTTAATTAGAAACACAGCAATTGAAGTCAAAGAGAAAACCAATCTAGGGTATGACCACAAAACCCGAGGGACGATTTCAAAAGTGCAATCATGGAGTCCCATGAGGTTGTCCGGTGACAAAAGAAGTGAAGCGCAGTAACTGACTGTAAAGCGGTCAATCAACAAACATGAAGTGCATTGTAAATTAAAGGGTCGTATTTTCTTTTCTGACGAATTTCCTGATTAATTTTGTAAAGTGGTCAGGAAATCCGACACACCTCTTTAATTTAGAATAAAGGTTGTGATACTCCTAGTCGCAGAACAGTTTTTAGGTTGACGTTTTACTTCTCCAGCAGGTTTTCGTTGCGACGATAGAATGTTGAGAAAGATCTGTCAAGTTTGTGATAACGAAAACCTTTTTGAAGGAGTTTTACTTGTAATAACTTGATTTCGATAATTGAAATCCTTAACATCGGTACATGCCAGTTCAAGACAACCATAAAGAAGAAATGCAGCTCGTATGAAATGGCATGCAAAGGATAGATAGAACCTTAGCAAAGCATGAAGTTATTTGTCTCGATAGTAAAGACGTCCTATGGTTATTGACCGTCAAATGGTACAGTTCAAGACTTGACCAAATCTGGAGCTATATTTCTAACAAACTGGTAAAATGTGAAGCCTCTATCTCGCTACAGTGACAATGCGATCAAATATACCACCAGAGCTAAACTACTATCCTTAAGATGATAAGATGCAGTTGTGCATCTGAGCAACCCTGTTCAGTTGTTACAATGCACTGTTTTCTGCCAACGCAACATGCCAAGCAACTGCCAAATAGATGGACACAAGATGATGCTGAGTAGCGATGAAGTTTCCTTGTAGGCATCTCGGCAGCATTTATTTCCCAAAACAAATCAAACCCTTAATATTTTTAATTAACGAATCTTTCAGGAAACTTTAAGCAGGGCAATTTTGCATGTCATACATAATGATGTAAATTGTTGTGTAAAACAATTTTCAAAACAAGTGGTTTTTAATGAATGTTTGGTTGATATCATATTTCAATCAGAACATTTTCCATTAAACTGCGTTTAAAGTGCACTTATTAACTTTTGACCTTATTTGTTATAATATGTTTGCCTTAAGTTTGCTTTGTCTGTTAACTGTAACATGTATCGTGCATAAACATGCTTATTTTTGGGAGAATAAATGCTATACATTCAATTCAACATCATTTAAGTTATTAGAAATCTATATCATTTTTTTGCACTCAGTTGACCTTTGACCTAATTTTGAGGCCCATGAGCATTTTCAGCTTTGGCATGCATTGGAACGGTTATCCACACACCCTAAGATTACGTTAAGCATGCATGCCAAATTCTACTACATTTTGCCATCAACAGTTTTTTATCGCGTGATGGACCATTCTATAAGTTGCAATAATGAACATGCTTATATGCCAATGTGTTCTCTTACAACTTACAAATATTTGCACCAGATTGTTGGATGTTTCCCTCCGGTAGCCATGTAGTATTTTGCGGCCCCATTCTGCCATATATACCGTCCTTAAATGTCCAAACATACAACATTAATGTATCATGGCTAAATACTCTCTCATTGGTCATGAATATTAGTTAAAGAGTTGGATTTACAAACTGAAGTTGTGACTAGATGTTGATAATGGCTCCTCCCACAAAGCTATTAATATATATATATATAATTAATAGTTGTGTCACCAGGGAGGTTTGTACATACGCGATTTTAAATGGTTATAAATCAGAATGAACTGAACTGAAATGAATTGGATTTTATAGTCACACCATTAGCTAAGGTCATATGGTGATTATTTTCCAGCTTCCTTGGAGACCCAAGGTGCCTCTCTGGTCAATTTTCGTGCACGGGCGGGCACCTGGGAAGAACCACCGACGTTCCGCAAGCCTCCTAGATAGCAATCAGAATGCACAATGTGATAATAATAATAATAATAATAATAACACATAGATGTCTAACAAACATTAGAATGATACGCGTTTGATTTTTTCTTTCTGGTTTCATATACACAATCTCAATCCTTCTACATTATAAAATACCATGTTTTTAATATTCTTGGCTTTTAAAAATGGCATCATAAGCTAGTGATTATGAGATGTTTTGCAATTATTATAAAATATAATACGTCTGATCTGGAGATATGTTGATTCCGTTCGGTCTGAAGTAGTTTGAAGCCACCTCCCTGGCCCGGTGACCGTCATAATAGTAGATTTTGCCATCAGCCAGGTGACCCATTTCAGACAAAACAAAACCGAGCAGTTCTCTATACCGCCCGTAATATGTGATGTAGAATTTGTCCTTGCCAACCACAACAAGATCGTTCATCCTGAAAAAGACGCAAAACTGTTGTTAATGCTAATCTAAAAATATATCCACGGGACACGGATGCCCAAATTGCAATGCAATGCAGTGATGTCATTAAAATGCTCCGGGAATGCACGGTCAATTGTTACGCCAAATCGATATACACATCTCGGTTTCGTAGTGAACCATCCAGTAATAATGTTCATAACAATCTGAGATAAACTGTGGGAGAAGTCAGGCACACAAGTTATTTTAAGAGAGAAAAAGCCGTAACTCCGGAAGTATATGTTTAATATTTACGCCGAATCGATATGCCCATCTTGGCATCATAATGAACCACAAAATTCAGATGCCGTTTATACAAGTTATCAGGTAAACAATCTGACAACACCTTATTTTAACTTATTCAAGAACCATAACTCTATTACACCATGTAATTTCTGATTATTGACACATTTCTCTATAGCCTTATACTTTATCTAAACGTGTGTCGTTCCTTTAATGGTTCATTCTCTTGTTTATCCAGACTGTGCCAAGTCATTGAATATAATTGTTATGGCTATCTATGTTTTTGTTTTTATATTCATATGTACATGCTCATCGCTATATCGCCTATTGATGCCGACTAGTTTAGCCTGGAGAATATTCTTTTATTTACACTGCTTAAGTGGAACGAAAATAGAGTAAGAGTGAGTGTTGGTGCTCCCTTAAATCCAGATTAAAACTGGTGTTAAATCCCCAGCGACTCCTTTTGCTACTGACCGTTCCCAGCTGGAGTAACTGTTGTCAAACCTGCTATCATCTCCATCTTTGAGCTATACGAATATCGCCCATTGATGCTGCATAGTGTCTTAGAGATAGCCTGGTGGGGATTCTTTTACTTACAGTTTAACAGTTTATTTAAATGAAATAGGGATAACATAGGTCTGGTGTACTTTAGAATCCAGTTTAAACCCCAGCGGCCCCTTCTACCATTAAACAATTAAACCATTTTCTGTTTGTTATGTCTCACACTTTGCTTTTTAATAGTATATTTCTATAGAGTTGTTGTTTCAGTTGCGTGATTTGGATGGCTAAGTTCTGTAAATAGGAAACCTCCTCTTAGGTTACATCTTTTAGTCTACGGTATAACAAGCATTGGGGTGGGCGTGGGGGCGGGAAATATGTTCAGACGTTTGAGAAGAAGATGTTTAAGATAAGACTAATTTTGGTGTAAGTTGGCCTATCTAAAAAAGACATTTACTTCGGAATCATTCATGTGAAGTTTGGTCAAAATTGTCTTTTTTAGAAGTACCATAAAGTCGTTTGAAGCAACATGTCACTTACTTAAAAGTTGTCCTAAATCTAGATAAGATTTATAAACTTTTGATCCGTCGGGAGTGGGCTTTTTTTTAACCCGACGACTTCAGTTTGAACAAACGTGATAGCTTACGGTATATCGTTAATTTCTGAAGAAAAAACAGACTGTCAGATAATTAGTATCACGAGAAGAATATTGTTTAAGAATTGTCCCTATCTATTTTTACTAAAATTGGACGCTTGGGGTGCGGCGGGCTATTTGTGACGCAGTGATCTTCATTTGTATAACTTGGATAGCCTATGTAATATCGGTCATTTATAAAACAAAATTCCCAAATGGTATGTAGACGCTTTACTCGCTAACCTGACTTTTAATTAGGTATGTATTCTGTACGAGTTGTTTTCCTTTGATTAAAAAAGTGATGCTTTCTTCTACTTACTATGTTTGGTGTCAAACCAGTCAGGAAGGACTCCCGGGTACTAAAACAGTTCTTTGAAAAAATTCAAAGTTTCTAGTTTGCATGTGTTTTTCCCAGAATTAGTTTTTATTTCATTGAAGTATTATGTCTGTTGTCATGAATAGTAAGTATTTTACTGTGTCAGGACTATGTCTTTGGAGAGTATAAGCAAAGAGAGTAGGCAGAGATGTGCTTTTGACAGATGTATTTTAGAAAACGAATGTTGTGGAACTTGTGACTGATCTGCAAAAATAGTCTATTTTGCATTGTGTTCAATGGGCTGATTTTCACTGGTATGACACCGTTTGAAAGAAAATCTAAGGGTCATAACTATGTTGTTACTATTCTGACGAAGCTGGTTTACAAATGAAGTAAAGATTTTATTAATATCAACACTCTGTCCAGGGTTGGAATACGATCGGATGGAAGATGAATGTGCAAACGGTGTGACTGAGAAAAATATGGTATGATGTTTTGACTATATTTAATAAGAGTGGTAATATGGAATGTTGCGTTGACCTAACTGCTATAATCCTAAAATACGTTGACTTCAGAATTATGACAAAAGGGTCATTGCAATAAATCTTCGAATAGTCGAACTAAAATGGCCACACAATACTTTCAATACTCAGATGCAACAACCAAAATACAGTACATAGAATTTTTATTCAGAAAAAAACAATGTATGTACAAAAGATATTCTAAAGCAGCATATTGAATTATACTAGATAGAAATGACATCTTCACCCTAATAACAAAAACAAATATCTGATCAAATATGTTGAAAATAAAGTAATTTCGAATATCTAAAGCTCTATCAGATGTTATTGGACACATATTAGGTATATACATGCCACATCTATTGAACAATTTGGATCAATGTTCAATGATACTTTTTAACAAGCAAAACATCTGAGTTTTACATGTGTCAGTGCGTTATATGGACAACACCAGCTATACTAATGTACAAGGTAGTTCACCAGCTATACTAATGTACAAGGTAGTTCATTATTCCGATTATATTCATTATTAATTTTTCACCTCGAGTATCGTGTCTATACATTACAATCAACTAATGATCAGTAACGTATGTTTTCGGAGTTTTTGTTGACATCTTGGATGACAGAGTAAGACAATTATATTTTTAAAATATTTAAACAGTTGTCAGAAATGCAATAAAGCCCAAGATGTGGTCCTAACAAAGCGCAAGATGTGGTCCTAACATTGCAGACTATCAGTGATTGTTTAGTTTTCTCCACATTCATAATTGTCTTAATCAATCGCAAGAAGCATTGACAAGTTATAGCTAACAAGACCCCGTGTTTAGAATAATCAGTCTGTTTCGATAGGTATCTAATTCATGATCATCTCTGTGTTTGACTATTTTAATCATTTTACTGGGATGTCAAAATGGTAAGAGTGGTATAAAAATGGTAAGTGCATCATAGAACCGGGATGTCCTTTTTCTGCCACTGGCCGTTCAAAGGAGGTACCACTATTGTCAACAATGTTATTTTATAAATTGTCGAAATATTCTCCCAAATCGTATGGTACTGATCTTTTAGTTTATTGTAACGCGTGAACACGATGTCAACGAGGGACAAAGATCCTAAAACGAAAAATGACATATAATTTTGGCAGACGAATATTGGCCAAGCTTCATCACCAAACGTTTTTTCACCGCACAAGATCAGTTTAGCTTGAATAGCTCGTACAGGAAGAAAATAATCTGTAAAACATTGATTTAATTATTTTAAACTTAATCAACTAAGGATACATACAAGCCAAAACTGGGATCCGTGATTGTTTTGACGTAGTTCAGAGTGAGCGTAGGCAGAACCTCGAATACTTCTATTCTGTCTTCCTTCTTTGGATGGGTTAATACATACAGATACTGCTTGTCTGAATAATAAAAGTAATGATTTCTTTTAGTAACCCTGTCTTCACCACTCTTTGTGTTGTGTATTGTCCTTTTCATTGTATGCTTTGGTCTGTGTGGTGTACATGGTGTAGTGTGAACATACAGTACCATTGCATTGGGGTGCTGTGATTTTATAGGACTAATTTTCTCATTTCTGAGAGCGAAACCTACTTTCGATTCCCTGGTCATTAAAACAAATAACGTGTAAAAGGTAGAGAACGGACAGCCGTGGCCTAGTTGAGGGTATGTTGCTCAATGTTTTTGAGAATGTGTTAGTATTTTGTTAGGATTATTAATAGGAAATTTTAGCCAGGACACTGCAAATATTTCAATGAATGGTTCTTGGTCCTTATTATCACAATGACAGACGACAGCGCCTATTCAATAGTAATACATAATACAAAATGAAAGAAGCGTAGGCCAGATACAAATACGAGTTAAACCTTTATGTGTTTGTTTCATTCTCAGTGTACATATACACTAAACTAGGACCATGTTCCGTACAGTTTAAGTATTGTTAATGAACTAGTTTAGTCTGAGAAACTAGCCGATTCGCTAAATCATTTTATAGACAGCTTTTTATGCCACCGATTTTTTTTTCCGGGGGCATATAGTAATCGCACCGTCCGTCTGTCTGTCCGGGTTCTGTCTGTCTGTCTGTCCGTCATTCCGCAGTTCGTGTCCGGACTGTACCTTCAAAACCCCTGCAAGGATTTTTAAATAACTAGGCACAAGTGATCACTATGACAAGACGATCTGTCGCGCGCAAAAACCCAGGTCCATAATTTAAAGGTAAAGGTCACACTTGCAGTTCATAGGTCAAAAACAGGTACGCAATTTCGTGTCCGAACCGTAACGTCACAACCCCTGCAGGGATTCATAAATAACTTGGCACAAGTGATCACCATAACAAGAAAATGTGTCGCGACGCAAAACCCATGTCTTCAAGGTCAAGGTCACACTTGGAGGTCAAAACTCAAATTGTGTCCGGTCAATAACTCTGGCATTTATGGATGGATTTTCAAATAACTTGGCACAAGTGCTCACCACAACAAGACGATGTGTCGCGCACATAATCCAGGTCTGTGGCCCAAGGTCAAGGTCACAATTAGAGGTCAAAGGTCAAATCGTGTCCGGTCAATTACTTGTGCATGTCTGGACGGATTTTTAAATAATTTGGCACAAGTGCTCACACAGCAACCAAACAACTTGTCGTGCACAAAATCCAGGTCCATGGCTCCAAGGTCAAGGTCATACATATAGGTCAAAGGACACTTTGGGGGCATTTATCAATTATAGTGATATTTCTTGTTTTTATTTTATATTTTTAAATATATTAAATATTTATACTTTCGCATCATTTAAGTCCGATATAGTTAACTGTTGTTCTGAATGGAAAGACATAACGATGGTTGTCGCAAAAGTTGTATGTATAATATAGTTGCTGAATATGTACTAAAATAATTAAGTATACTGAACCTGTGTCCGGATCTATCCATGCAGATATGCCATGGGGTGAGCCCAGGAAGTCGCCATCTGGCCTGTGAGGAGCGTTGGTTATGTTCATGTCAAATAATAGTTCATTGTGCAGATCCATAGCCTTGAGCTTGCCCGGGATGTGATCAAAATTAAATCCCTATATATGTAAGATATAGCATATATAAATAAACGGTTGACTTAATTTTGTAGATCTATGACATCTACTAGGTTATCTGAGAGGTAATATGCTAATGCTGCAATAAACAACTCGAAAACTTCTGAATCATTCAATTACTTAAAAGAAACTAACCAGCCAAATAACGGCAAAATTACACTAATAATTACACTAAAAAAACGTTTATCACAACTCGGGTCACATACTAATATATATATGCCGATTAAAAGCATAGGTCAATTCACGGGTTATTAAAATACCCTTGATTGAATATGCGTAAAATGAATTTTGGATTCTCAAAATATGTACGTTATATGTATACCTCGTCGTCAGTAGGTTTAGAAACGGTGTACATATGTTATAAAAGTTGACTGTTGTTGGCGGGATAGCTACTTTAAATTTGTCTTGCACATTGTGGCGTGGATAATAAACTTCTTGAAGTCCTTATAACTAATCGTACATTTGTTAAACAACAGCGTCGTTTACTTTCACGTCGATGCTGGACTTATTTTTAATTTGCCTTTTTTTGGCGATTGTTTGGAAAAAAATATCTTCTTAAGTTTAGTTTAAATAGAGGATCCTACATATGTATTATTGATTTTAATAAACGAGTTATATAAAATGATAGGCTTGCCGAGTATCCTATCTTTTTATCCAACGAGTTTATTAAAGTCAATACTACACAGTCACGAATGTAATACTCTGTTTATCACATAACACGACTGACGTCATAGTTTCACTTGAACGTTGTCAATTTTCCTTATATGTAAGACAAATCATGACGTCGTTTTGTTGTTTACATGACGTCGCTTCGTTACGCGGCTGTAAATGCGTTCGTCCTAAAAATAATGCGACACCTTAAATCAAATTTAACGTAACTAACATGCATTTTATGAGGTAAGATTTCAAATAATGATAAATAATTAAGGCGACTGTATATATACCATGCAAACAATTGGGATTAAACGTTTTACTGTATACAAACCCGGTGATTCGGTCCTCATTTGCATCTGTAATACACTAGTGTATTACGAGAAATAGGTCATGGCTTTATTGTACTCCCAGAAGCCATGTTATGTGATGAACTTATTTATTTTACATCGATTGTAACGAAAGCTCTCTGAACTTATGGGTCCAACACTCTACCACTAGACCACAGCGCTACAAGTTAGCTTTGCGAAGTTGTGTTCTTAAGTTTGTCAAGTTATTTATCAAAACCATCAATGACCTGGTATGGATATCTTTGTTTTGTATTCCAGCAGTTGCAGGTTAAGCACACACGACAGTTATGACTCTAGTATGCACTGATGGCATCTTACTAATAACGGCACACACACATACACACGCACGCACACACGCACGCACGTATATTTATCTATACAAATTATCTCTCCTCGCCCCTCCCAAATACAAAAGGCTGGAAATAGGTCCTTAAGAGATTCAAAGAAAGAACTAAAAAAACAGATAATTAAAGAGCAAATAGCTTATATTACCGCAGATGCCAGAATGATTCCCTTTCCAATATGGGTCACATCCTCTGTACCTTCATCTGTAAAGATATGTAAATAATTATATTCACATTAATATTTATTATATATAACGCCTCGGTATAAAGCGTGATGCACAATTGACTTAGGGACCGACCATTTTGATTTCGGATGTGGTTGGGTGTGGGGAGGTTTGGATTGGATGGGGTGGTGGGGGTCCTTCTTCATCTGAAAGTGACGTACATCAATAAAACTTCAGTAAAGCTTGGAATATCAAGGGCACTAGTAGACACATGTTCCATATTGACTCTGTATTGCATTTAAGCAAATTTCACAGAAATTTATTTTCTAGGTACTCAAATGAAAATCAGTGAACATTTACTAAAACGGCAGACATTGTTTGCACAACTTTCTGAAGATGATTTGAAAAGTTTCTCATGATTGCACAGCTGAAAATTCCGAAATAATACAAAGAACCATGCACAGAAATTTATTTTCTAGGTGCAGGGAATAGTGGTTTTGAACGGAGATGATGTAACAATGTTTTCTCATGTTTTATTTCAGGTTATAATAGCGTAAATGAGTCTCCATGCCCCTTCCATAGTAAATTTGGAATATTGACAATCTGTTAAAAATTCAAACCTGATTAGTATTCTGGGAAACTTACTTTATCATGTAAATAAACATGTCTGCTATTAAACATCAACAAGGAAATAGGGATTTAATACCTTCTAAGAAACATTTCTTCAGCTGTATACTAACACCGGGTCAAAGGTCAAAGCTATTTTTACCACTTGCACTTTCGTACTCTGTCTACTTTCACTTCTGAAATGATGAGCTGCCTTTTCAAATATCAGCATCATGTCCAGAATACAGTTACAGCCAAAAAATAACAGAAAATGGCACTAAAAAAGTTTTAAAGAAAAAAAAGATCAGCACTCTTTAATACAGAACTACTTCCGATGCATCACACGAGCACATCCGGCTGATCTACTGTGCATTTCATGGTACCTATGCGTCGAATATGAATCGAGATTTTTTTTTATTCCTTTCCATATGTTTTCATACCTGATATGATTGAATAGAATGAAAATGGACGCTCCTGAATCTGTTTTCAATCTTCGAGTAGCAATCCTCTAAGCTTCACAAAGTCAAAAAATTATTTTGAACACCCATGTTTGCATGTAATTTTATTGACAGCCAAAAACCAAAATGGCGACAGCGGAACATTCCATTTTTGTAGGGTAGGGTGACTTAAAAAATCAGTTGACCACTAGTGGTTTAAATAACAAAATATAAATGCAGTATACTATTTACCTAGCCTTTATTTGCTAGATATAATATTTTTCGTTCCAAAATAAACGATAAGTATGATCGATTGCCGGAGGTGCTGAACATTGAACAACAACATCACCCTGCAATAACCTACGTTTTACTTGGTACATCCGAACCCTAGAAACAGACATGCGCAGACGACAATTTCTAAAAATAAGGCCGCCATGTTGTTTTAATTTTTACAATATAAACAATGGGTTCAAAATGAATTTTAGGCTTTGTGAAGCATACCGGATGGCTATGGCAAGATTGTAAACAGATCCAGGACCGTCTATTTTCATTCTGTCTAACCATATCAGGTATGAAAACATATAGTAAGTAATAAAAAAAAAATATCGATTCATATTTGACGCACAGGCACCCTGGAATGCACAGTAGTGTAATTAAACCTTCAAAGGAATATTAGCAGAACCAAATATCTTTTACAAACATATGTTTCAGTATAATTAAATTAATAGCCTCAGAAGGTTGACAAATATTCACTGTCACGCTCACAGGATTGCAATATTTACTTACTACCATGACCAATGTATATCACAATTTTGTTATTACTTTCGTTAAATAATATTCTTTGTTATGCTTATTGTTTCGTTCAATATATTCAATACTGATTGGAATAATGTATGCAACCACTTACAATAAACGTTGGAAATACGTCAAAAACCATGATGATAACATCTCTACAGGATGGGACAGACGAATTTTTAGCGCTATTGGAACAAAGAAACAAACCTAGACAAGACACTGGACTGAGTCCATATGAAATGATGTATGGTAGAAAAGCGCGTACAATGCTACCAATGAAACGACACAAGACCAAAATAAACAAAAAATGGCAAGTGCGAAAAGAAAGTTAGTGTCAAAAAATCACATGACAAAAAACGCAAAAAAATCTTCCCAAACTTAACATCCACCAATCTGTCTGTTTTGAACATGAGAAGGCAAAATGTGAATAAAAGGAAAGATAATCAAAATCAATGGGGACAGATCGTATCAAGTAAAAAGCATTGATGGAGCAACGAAACAGAATCCACATTAGACCGACTACTGTTGAAGTTCAATTCCGAGACAGATCACCAACAAGAGAGTGCGAACAGCCACCAATGGTTAATCCACAACCACGGATAACTATTAACAATGATCCACCACAGTGCGAAACAACAGTTTCGACGAATAATTACGAACCGCAAATGGACAATCAAGTACCTTTTGATATCATCCGATCTGAAAACATGGATGTTAATGTATCAGAGCGACCAAAACATGAACCAGGGTATCTGAAAGACTATGTTAAATTCTAGGAAGCAATATCCATAAACTGTTGAACAAATTTCATTGAAATAAATTTCGTAAACTGTTCAGAAAATGCCATTGAAATAACTCTAGTAAACTGTTGAGAAAATGCCATTGAAGCAATTTTCGTAAACTGTTTAGAAGATGTCATTCACATATATGTAGAGGGCTGGCGTGGCGCAGTCGGTAGCGCGGCGGATTTGTAACCGGAAGCCCCGGGTTCAATCCTACGTGGTGCCACTGAGTTTCATCGGTGTGTTCTTGGGCAAGTCACTTTCCGTCGGATGGGGACGTAAACCGGGCGGTCCCGTGTATAGCTCTATCCTCCGAGCACGTTAAAGAACAATAGGAATCTATTCGATAATAATACACGGTTCCCGGATTCCTATGTATCCTTCCCTGGGGCGGCTCTAAATAACCTATACTGTGTTGTTGAACAAATTAAATTCAAATATATGTAATATAGTTTAATTTTAGTTACGTGCAAATTAAAGATCGATAGAAACTAGTCATTTTACTGCCAGTATATTTAATTGTTATTTTCATTTATAATTGAAATATTTGAAATATGGCAATTTGTGATAGTATATGTTTAATTTTAGCCTCAGCATATTCTGATGTTTTGTTATTAAACGTTTGAGTTAGGCACACAATGAGATGTTTAATGTAGTTTACGTTTCTTTGAGTGAAAGGCTTAAAATATGAATTAAAAAAACTCCCTATTTTGATAATGTTAAGAACTCTTAAAAACGAAAGAGATGTTGATAAAGTTAAGAACCTTTAAAGAAAAAGGGATGTTAATAATATACTTTCGTTAAATAATAATCTTTATTATTCTTCTTGTTTCGTTCAATATATTCAATACTGATTGGTATAATGTATGCAACCAATTGATTCGATTGCATAATCTATAGTTAGTAGATTAGATGAAGTAACTACTTATCAACAACAGTTAGGCATTATTTTTCATTATTTGTTGTACGAACCATCAAGACAGAGAATTGCTGTAGGAGTAAGGAATAAATATTAAAAAAATGGTAAAGCATAGTTTAATTATTTTATTTGAAAGGAAGAGAATGAAATGTTCTATTAAAATCTGGAAGGAGGTAAAAGAAGGCAATAAACTATCAAATTCCCTACAAAAAAATAAAACAATTCCGAATTTCGTTTTGTTGTGGGAGGGTTCGTAAAATAAATTATCAAAAGATAATGGCCTTATTAGAACCATGACTTATGTATACCACATTAATTATAACCATGACTTTATATGAATATCACATTCATTACTACCTTGACCACATTTACTACCACCATTGCCAGTGTATACCACATTTATCATATTTATAACTACCATGATTAATGTATACCACATGTATTACTACCATGATCTATGCACATCACAACCATGACTACTATCACTGTCTTCTAAACTCATTTGAACTGGAGATTTCGATAAACTTCTGAGCAGAAGTTGTGGATGTAGCCAAATTGTGATAACACATGTCCATGTTGAATCCAGTGGTTAATGGAGTAGATCTACATTTATCATAGACTGAAGAGCGAGCCAGATTATTTTTTCCTCTAATTGGTCTCACCGACAGATTTTTTTCTCCAAAAATGTGAGAGAATGCTGGATATTTTTCCCCAACAATTTGAGGGACTGTTTTTCCCCCTCAAGCCAGGATATGTTTTTTAACAATTCAAGGGCTGGAATATTTTTTCAGGAAAAAATCCAAGGCCCCACCCCCACCCCCAAATCAAAATGGTCGGTACCTTACATGGCATGCAAACAGTCATCACCGTATTTACATTCACGCACCAACATTCGTCAATTGTAATTGTTTTAAATGTACAAGTGAACTTATCCGTGGGAAAACTATCGCGATGAACCGTGAATTGGGAGAAACTATCGCGATGAACCGAGAATTGATGAAGCGTATACTTCAATACCACCAACGTATACTCAGTTGCAAAAGAAAGTGGACACTGAGTTTTGTTTAGATTTAATTATATAAATCTTTTTAGAATTAAATTGAAAAATTCCCAAATGAATATGCCATGTTTGGTACCAACTTTTTTATCTTTCCATTGCCAATATCATGTTTTCATTTGTTTTTCAATAGGTCGAATCATTAAGGGACTGTCGCTTGATAAGAGGTAGGGTGTAAACCATTCAAAGTGTCCAGATTCTTTTGCAACTGAGTATATATTGAAGCTATAGTGAAGCTCGTTATTTTTTCTATATGCAAACAAAACGTACCTTCCGAGACGAGTCTGCACGGTCCAGGATGGTTCTTGTACACGATACTTTTGTCCCAGTCCGCCCATGCTCTATAACATAAACATATACACACAATTATAATTATCTGCTTAAATACTGCCTCAATCAACACTGTTGCGACAATCCTGAATACGTCATGCTTTGGAGAAGATGAATGTCCGGGAATGGATACTGTTGAAGGAATGCATATGTACAAGATGTTATACTGATACCGGTTGGACAGTAATACAGAACAAAGAAATGGTGATTACATATACAACATGATGTCTGAAATAAAAAACAGGCACTCATGCGCTCGAAAAACAATACAGGAAGTGACGTATGTATTCTGTCAACCGGATGCGAAATAACTTACTTCCTGTTAACGTTTTTGGTCTTACTGAGACGGTCACATCAGAGGAAGATGAGATGAAGTGAGCTGAATTGAATTGAAGAATTTATTTTAAGAGGGTAGCCCAGTTAGTAGACATACTAATGCATGATGAAGTTTCCAATCGTACACGCCACCGCCAGTAAACAATCACCCCGTCTCATCCCCACCCCGGTCCCGATGCAATTTCAATTTAATTGGCCATGGACGGACGGACGGACGGAGGAGGGACGGACGAGGACAATAACATCGTTTGACATTTAATCAGTGGAGAAAAACCTACAAACAACAAGAATAACAGCTAAACGAAGATGTCATATTTGCTAAGCTATTGTATACGATGTCCTGAAATTATCTTAAACACTATTATTACACTATTATTACAATTGAAGATACCGACAGTTGTGTTTGTGAGCAATTGATGTTAATCAGGCCATATCAAATCTGATTTGAGATGATACATGCTATTTAAAAATACGTTAATGCATTTAAAAGGCTAAATCCCAGGATGCACCTTTTTCAATCAGGCTTTTTTATTAGTTATTTACAGTCTTAGGTTGTGTAGTATGTCCGTTCGTATGTCCGTCCGTTCGTGAGGTCGTACGTTATCAAGAATAACACAAGTTGCTGACAGTTTGAAATGTTATCATTTGTATATTTAATTGTGTATGTTATAATGTTTGTGCCGTATTTATGTATTTGTCAAGAGATATTCATAGCCTCTTATAATTCATTAATTGAATGGCATTTGTGCAGTTAAATATGTTTTAAATTATTTTCACATGTTGTACAGAGGATAGACTATAAAATAAACAACGAAAACTGTTACCTGTAGTAATTGTAGTACTGGAAGAGAACGCCGAAAATGACGATTGATACTATCTTGCCGTACATTGTTGTGTCTGAAAGTGGTGGAAACCGGGAAATACAATTTACAACAAAACAGCAGCTCAAATCAAAGCAACGAATAATATAAATTTAATAGATTGTTTGTTTTTTCTCTGAATTCTACAGCCATATTTTGTTCTTTCTTTGAATGCTATATAGCTACGGTATATATTGTTATTTTCTTTGAATGCCATAGCTTGTATTGCTCGTTTCTCTGAATGCTATTTAGCTATATATAATGCTGGATTAATTATATGTATCCTATTCATTTATATGCGTTTCCTGATTTGTTTTGTTAATTTATACCATCTTTCGTTTTTATTTTAAGGATTTAATCATGTATGTAAAGCAATTGTCGTGGAAGCCTATTTAAAATTAACATAAGTGTTATGTATTCTAATCCGTTAACAGAACACGTGGTAACGCTGTACAATATAATTCAGAGAAAAGAACTATATATAGATATAGACAGGCAGTGAAAATAATAATATATAGCTATATCTTTCGGAGAAAAGAAACAATATATGGAGAATATGTGTTGTTTTGGAGTGGATAACAGATTTTTTTTCATCGCGAAATAAGTAAACGTTTATTTTAACAAATGCGAAGCATCAGTGAAAATACTTTGGTCACTTCGAGATGAAATAAAATATGTTCCACTCCCAAACATGTATGATTATGCTTTATAATCAAAGTGTATGCTGAAAAAAAATCGGCTGAGCATGGTAAAATTGCACCATAATAAATATAATCCTTAACCGATTTCAGTAAACTACAACTCAATTTCTTAGTTATTAGTTAGTTCTAATCCAAAGATATGACTTTCATAACAGCTTTTTGAAAAAAAGTTGTTTTTAAAAAATATGATTAAACTCATTTCCAATGCAAATGACCACACTTCTCAAAATACTTGACCAATTTTCAAAAACTACGGACTATTTTCTTAGTTTGATCATTTCCAAGCAAAATATGTACATTATATAGTAATTTTCTAAAACAAAATAAAAGTTTTTCACATTAAAAATAATTAATTCCGGCAGCGAAAAAGTTAAAATCTATATTTCACACATGTATGAAATACCACTTGTATTTCACTTCTAAAATCCACTATTACGTTGCAAAGCATAAATAGCGATATCTTTCATGAGTAAACAAACATTTAGCTATAGGATTGAGAGATTTACTTACATGTTGGTGTACGTTCCTTACCCGGGACTTTGGCCGTTTTGCTGGTGCAATATGTTTTTCATCGTAAAGTCATACGTGATACACAGGGGTCCGAAAGAGAATCGGGAAACAGAAATAAATATAAATAAATAAATAATTAAGTACTGCTGTTGCTGTTACAACAACTACTACTACTACTTCTACCACTGCATCTGCTATATCTGCTGCTGCTACTTCTTCTAGTATTACTGCTATTTGCGTTTCTTATATATATATATATATATATATATATATATATATATACTTGTTTATATACCCGTTGGCGGGCATTTTTTTGATTTACATATATAGTTTATATTATTACCATATCATCCCTTATTTTTTAATAGTTTTATCCTTATATATTTACATTAATTTTTAATTGCTACTTAATTTCTTCATATTTCGTTGGTTTTTGCGCACAATATGACCTATTAATGTGTCGACGTGCCATAAAACACAATTCATTCATTCATTCATTCATTCATTCATTCATTCATTCATTCATTCATTCATTCATTCATTCATTCATTCATCCGCTATGTTTTCAGTACACTTGCTATTATTTATGTTTGGACTGCTGCTACTGTGAAACTACTACTGCTTCTTTAAGCTTGCTACAATAACTTCTACTGCTACTAGTACATGGCTTCTACAGGAATCAACGTTCAAAGTTATACACATACATTAAGTCAAACATTTAAAGTTAATAAACGTAATAATTTAAACACCTCATTTGAAATTAACCACCGGGTAAAAAGATATGCAACGTTTTGTAGCCTTTATTGACATCTGATATGTGATGTACATAATACATATACTACATACTACATAAAAAACATTTTGACCCTGAACGCTTCCCGTTTTATGAGCGCAGTGTTCATGGGACACATCGTAATAGAATATGAGCGAACAACAGTTATCTCGATATCGTACTGAAACTTTTCATTTGGGACAATCTGCAAAGTTGTATTATACATGTATTGGGTATTTACCTAAATTGTAGGACTGTTTCGCTTTACGGTTTAGTTGAGCAATTACATGTTGCTTTGTGTTCCCATCGCCTGTATTCTGTATTGCCGTGCACTTTTTTTTTGGAAATTACAATATATGTGTATAGAAATGCACAGATGTCCGTTTAAATATATATATATATGTCGTTGAGTAATTCACAGGATAAATTGTAAAGGCCTCAATATAAAAATATTTTTTCACATAAATTTCATACGGCAAAATTTATTTCTCATACATGCGAACATCGCAGATGCCCACATACAAAAAGTAATCATTTACAATTTTGACACCCCACCACCGTCTTAAATTCTCGGTACTCCAGGATTTCAAAGTGTTTCGTTATCTGCATACTCCAGGAATTCACAGTGTTTCGTTATCTGCACAAGGTCACTTTACTGGAATTGTACATACATAGATGTCAGTATAATTAACATTTGGGCTGAGTTGTTTATACATAAACTGTGCCACTAACAAAGTTGGGAATCACAGGGGTATTATGACTGATATGTTTGTCTAGTGAAATATATACCATTGACGAAAACAAGAAGACTTCGAAGAAAAGCATCAATTCGCTGGTGTAGTATTGTCGGTGAAATTTCATTTCTTTATTCTTGTAATTTCATTGACCGCGCGGCAAATACACTCGCAGAAAAATCTTTTCACTGTTAACACGTCTTTGGAATTGAAGGTTTTATATGATCCCGATTTATACGTATATCAGCGTCGGTCTCTAAACATACACTTTTACCACCTCACAACTGTGTTATACTGCGCATATAGTATTAAGGACTATTGGTCAGCCATCTTTGAAAAGAAAATCCAAAATGGATTGGGTATGGTTAATTGAAATTTTCATCCAAATGCATATTATAGGCATGCACAATGTCAATGATATAATAGCTGACAGTAATTCAACACTAATCAATATAATATCAGAAACAATATTTATTTGGCAGAAATAGTGCCCTTTATATTCGAAAAGTTTAGTACAGTTTTACTCGAAAATGTTTTGTTTTTTATGTTAAATAAAATTATAGTTGCCATTTATAATAGTTTGACAATTAAAACCCGTCAGTGCCTCCATACTATAGGACTGAGATTCTTTTGAAAGTACATGTCATTGAAAGAATAGCTTGTTTTGTTTACAATGATTGACTTTGAAATTTGGATGATGTGATAACATGTCGTATTTAATTTAGAAATGATGTCTCGTGTGCCATTTTTAGATAAATGGACAATTCTATGGACAATTTTATTTAACATAAAAAACAAAACATCTTCGAGTAAAATTGTACTAAACTTTTCGAATATAAAGGGCATTATTTCTGTCAAATAAATATTAAGTGTTCATGGTATATTTTGTGCATATAAGATGTTGGAATTTAACAAAATATCTTCCATGAGCAATGAAGAAGGTTCATGCATGAGTCATTTCGATATATGCACCCCACATTAAATTCGCCGATAGAAGGCCAAGAACACTTTATGAAAACTTGATTTGATAAAAACATAACAAAAGGTGTACTTATTAAGCCACCTTTACCTAGTTTGGTATAACGGATCTTAAACTCCTTGATTTACATTAGGTGAACTGTTGAATGCAGGAGTTAAACCGGAAAGACAATAGGTCCTTGTGAAAAGCATCTGATTTTCCATTCGGTCAACCAAATCGGTCAGTTAAATGTATCCCATTTTGGAGAATTGTCGTGTTTTAGGTGTCAGACCAGTCAGAAAGTACTACCGGGTTGTAGGATGCTCAAATAGTTCCTTGGAAATACCCAAAGTTTCTAATTTGCCTGACACCGTGTTTTTCTCAAGATTGAATTTCATTAAACAGTTAAATTTAACCTGATGTTAAAGTGGTATTGTCTGTCATGAATAACACATATTTTGCTATTTTTTCAGGACTCTGTCGTCGGAGAGTATATGTAGAGATGCAGCTTTGACACATGTGTGTTTCAAAATACCCATAGTGTACGTGAATGACATGAACTGTTGAAAAACTGAATCTGTGTTTTTAGCTCAACTGATCAAAGATCAGCAGAGCTTATGCCGTGGTGCGGTGTCCGTCGTCCGTCCGTCCCTATGTCTGTCCGTAAACTTTTGTTTTGTAGCTACTACTCCTCTGGATTTTCATGAAACTTTACAAAAATGTTGCCCATAATGTCTAGTAGATCCTAGCAAAAATTTACGTTATTGTGAATTCAAGATGGCCGCACGGTTAAAGAGATTTTTTAAAAACAAATTTGCAACTACTTCTTGAAAATTATAATTGATATTGATATGGGACGTTTTCTGAAATGATCAGCATGACATGATATTGGTCCTTGTCGAAAATCATTTTTATTCGACGTTAAACATGGCTGCCAGCTGCCATCTTTGTTAACATGGAGTTATATAGTCAAAACGTGTAGCGATTACTCCTCTGAAACTACTGGACGGATTTTCATGAAACTTCAAAGAAATGTTGCTCTTGATGTCTAGTTGATTCTAGCAAAATTTCAGGTCGGCCGGAAATTAAAGATGGCCGTCACGGCTAAAAATAAAAGTTTGTAACGACTACTTCTTGAAAACTATAAGTGATATTGATATTGGACTTTTTCTAAAATGATCAGCATGACATGATGTTGGTCCTTGTCTAGTCTAGATCTGCTTGCTTGTTTTCAAGACAAACGTCTAGACAGGAATTCCGATTGGCTGAGACAGGAACACCTGCTATCCAAGATACACAGAAAGGCAGAAAGACAATACATGTATATATAAACAAAGGGGGAAATACATTATTATATCGACGAACTAAATGCGGATGGTAAGAAATACTTTAATAAAAAATACTAATTACGGTCACGTGGTACAAAGTTTAAAATTTGTTTCTGCACAACTTGTCAAGACGTTTGTATTTACAATCAAGCGTCGAAGATGATCAATACTAGTCCTTGTCGAAAAATATTTTGCTTTGACGTTAAACATGGCTGCCAACGAAACTTCAAAAAAATGTTGCTCTTGATGTCTGGTTGATTTTAGCAAAATTTCAGATCGGCAAGAAATTCAAGATGGCCGCCAGGGCTAATAATTGATTTTGGTCCTTGTCGAAAATCATTTTGATTCGACGTTAAACATGGCGGCCATCTTTGTTTATATGGAGTTATATAGGAAAAACTTGTGACCACTACTCCTGTGAACTACTTTACGGATTTTAATGAAACGTCACTGAAATGTTGGTCTTGAAGTCTAGTCGATCCTAGCGTAAATTCAGGTCGACCGGAAATACATGAAGGCCGCCACGGCTAAAAGAGATTTTAAAATTACAAGTTTGTGACGTCTACTTTCAAAAACCAGTATATTGATTTGTAACTTTTTAAAATGACAGGCATGACATGTAGTTGGTCCTAACCAACATATTTCAATTCGATGTCAAACATGGCTGCCAGCGGCCGCCTTCGATTACATAGAGTTATATAGGAAAAACCTGCGGCGGCTACTCCTCTGAAACTACTTGATGATATTTCATGAAACTTTACAGGAATGTTGCTCTTGGTGTCTAGTTGGTCCTAAGTAAAAATTCAGGACGGAAATTCAAGGTAGCTTCCACAGCTAAACATATATTTTTAAAATACAAGTACTTGGCCACTACTTCTCAAAAACCATAAGTGGTATTGATGTGGAATCTTTATTAAAATGGCTTGCATGACAAGTAGTTTGACCTAAACAATGGCTAATCTAGCTATCAAAATATATCAGTAGAGTTTCAGGTAGGGCCGTGGTGTAAAGGTTAGCATCGCGGCTTAGTAACCCAGGGACCGTGCGTTCAATCCCAGCCAGGACCGAATTTGGGTTAATTATCGAAATATTTCAAAAAAGTATTTCCTACCTTACCAGTCCTTCGGATGAGACTTTAAACCGAGGTCTGCTCGCTAATATGCTTAGTGCAATACAGCGAGGATAAAACGCTTCAGGTCATTGACCTCTTGTTTTCTGTATATATAGGAAAGTTTGAGACCCAAATGTGTGTGATGCACATAAATACAGTGTACTTAATTGAATGAATTTTGTGGAGCTTGTGAGTGATGTCCAAACACAGTTCATTTTGCATTGTGATCAATGGGCTGAATTTCATCGGTCTGACACCTTCAGTGACGTTGGTTCAAATGATGTTATGTTATGAATAGCGATGGCTTGGATGTCTGTTAGGTCGATGAATATGCGTATATATATATCCGGCACCTTTCATTGTCAATCTCTCAATATAGCTGTGTGTGGTTGAATGCTTAAATGTGGCCCACTCATATGAGCTATAATTGTATGTATGTATGCGTCTATATGTTAATTGAGCCTCCAGACGAGTGTGTTATGATGTAGAGATACAATTCATCAACGTGTTTTGCAGCCATCCTTTTTAGGGAGTGGATTTCTGTGTATCTCGTCATAGCTAGGCGCCCTGCCGTAGTTCGTCCGAAGGTTGTCTGCCCTTGGTAGTTCATGAATATTTCTCCCTATATATATATATATTGTGCGCCTTTATAGGTTATCAGATATATTAACTATACAAACGTTTCTCACTTTAATATAAGTTGTTTCCTGTAGTCAAGACATCAGACAGAGTGACTTTAAAAATGGCATTTAGAATAATGCTTGCGCTAACGTTAATACTACAATTATGTTTCATCTGGAAGCATATATCACTGGTGTTATTCTACTACAAAACAAATGCAAAAACGAATATGGCACCGGTATGTTAATAAAACGCGTTACACTTTTAACATTGGTTAATATACTACTGTTTTTTTGAAATATGCACAAAATTCCAAAATATATTCCTAGATAAATGACGCGGCAACGAGTGACATGTTGAAAGATTGAAACCAGAGCCGGAGATATCGTAGCCCTATACTATTTGACCTTGGCAAAGTAGCTGCAAGCGTACTGTTTGGAACGTCAAGGCTGTCATATGTTGTTAACTGTTACATGATGTATTATTTGACCTAGGCAAAACAGCTGCAAGCATACTGTTTGGAACGTCAAGGCTGTCTTATGTTGTTAACTTTAGTAATCTTTAGTTACTTGATGTACGTTTTACTTTATACGTGTTAGATATTCATTATATGTGATTTGTAGCATGGTCACTGAAATTCCCTTTGTATTTTCGAAGGTGTAAATCGTTTATTTGAAATTGTAGCACGGTCACTGAAAATTCTCTTTGTAATAGCAAAGGTGTAAATCGTTTAATTGAAAATAACACTTGTCCGAATAAAGGGTGTACTACAAGTAATAGATAGAGTATGGTTTCATTGATTTGGTTAATTTAAACAAACCAACGAGATGAATCCATAATCTGTTTTGTAGCATGTCCATTTCAGCTCCCTCCCTACCATACTCTAACTTGTTATTCTAACTGTTATTCTGACAGGTGTTATTTTCAATTAAACGATTTACACCTTTGCTATTACAAAGATAATTTTGACCATGCTACAACTACCAGTTATTGGAAGTTAGAGTATGGCAGGGAGCTGAAATGGACATGCTACAAAGCAAATATAGTATGGTTTAATCTCGTTGGCTAATTTAAACACCTAGATGTTTAAATTAACCAACTCAGTGTGACCATACTCTATCTATCACATAACACATGACAGAATAAATGGTGTAAATGGTGTACTATAACTACCAGTTCTTGGAAGTCAGAGTATGGCAAGTATATGAAATGGACATGAAATGGACATGCTACAAATCAAATAGAGTATGGTCTCATCTCGATTTACACCTTTGCTATTACAAAGATAATTTTGACCATGCTACAACTACCAGTTATTGGAAGTTAGAGTATGGCAGGGAGCTGAAATGGACATGCTACAAAGCAAATATAGTATGGTTTAATCTCGTTGGCTAATTTAAACACCTAGATGGGCTACGTCCATCTCGATGTTTAAATCAACCAACTCGACGAGATCATACTCTATTATAGCTAGGGACAAAAATGGTCGGATATGGACAGAGTGGACAAAAGCACCAATCTTTCTGTGATAGTAGTTGGTAGTCTAACTCTAAAATCGAAAAGGGTCCCCGAGATCACAGGTAATTCTGTTACTATTTTTAGCACATTCCAAAGTGTTTTTGGCTTAAATGTAAGCTCCTCTATAATATATTAAATGTATCCCCCGAGGGCCCCCTTCCAACATGTTAACTATTTTTAGCACAATGCAAAATGCTTAAATATAGCAATATATTCTTAATTATGGCTTAACCAAAAAAAAACAACATTTACACAGAAGTGTTTTATTTTACGTTTGGCTTAAATTTAAGCTGCTCTGTAATATAATAAATGTCATCCACCCCTCACCCCACCACACCCCACCCCACCCGACCCCACCCCATGTTACTATGTTTATCACTTTCCCGTCCCCACCCCACCCCCCGTGTGGCTGCCGGGGCAGAATACAACCACTGCAAACACACCGTCACATACAGAGGGGTAGGACCCCGCATTCATATTCATTTTGTCATTTTTTGTTCATGCTCTTTAAATTCTTCATCATGACACCTGCATTGTTTCAGGTGCCATCTCGCTCACATCACTAAGAGCAATGGCAGAAAAACAATAAACGTTGCGCCAGCGTAAATGGAGTGTCTACAATAGAATTTGCAGCAACTCTGCTGTTCAGGGTGAGAAGGTCCTAGGCCCATTCTCCATATTTTATCTCGATGTACATGGAGGATGTTCATGCCTGTTAGGCGCAATATAACCTTTCATGTGTTGGTGCGCCTTAAAACCCAATTCAATTCAATTATCACTTTTCCAAATGCTTAAAGGTAGCAATATATTCTTAATTATGGCTTGACCCGAAGACCTTTTTTTTTGGTTTAGATTTAAGCTCCTCTACAATATATTTATTAAATGGTTTGTTTTGTTTTGTTTTGTTTAGGTTAATACTCCTATTTAGCATATTAAAAGTCATTCTTCCAGATTGCATTATGATTCACCTGTGATGTAAGTATTCACCCACATATTTACAAAACACAGGACAGCTGGCTTCAAGTTGCCCACACCCATACAGTCTCATACAGGTCATACTTATGTAACACGTAAGAGTGTTCAGAATTATGGAAGTGCTCACATTACCCACTCCCTACAGATACAGGCCATTACCTTTTATTGTTTACCCTATGTATTGTACGGAACACAGAAGCAGTGTCTTCAAGTCATACAAACAGCCATACTTGTCATGTTAACATGTAAAAATGCTTACGTATTGCACGAAACATAGATGCAGAATGCTTCAAGTTGCCCATACCTACGTATAGTACAGAACATAGAGGTTTCAATTTACCCACCCTCCTTCAAATACTGACCGTACCTGTCTGTTTACAAGAAAGTATATACCCACATATTATTCAAAGGAAAATAGTGACAGTGAGCTTCAAGTTGCCCTAACTCAAAGTGATATAGGCGATACCTATCAGTTAACACATATACATATACCCACATAGTGTACGAAACAAAGAGGCAGTGGGCTTCAAGTTTCCCACACCCAAACAGATACACGCCATACATGTCATGTTAACACATACAAAGAACAAAGATGCAGAAGGCTTCAAGTTGCGCGCACACACACGTATTGTACAGCACGTAGGGGCAGCGGGCTTCAAGCTAGCCACACTCATACATATACAGGTCATATCTGTCATGTTACACGCTCGTGTAGAGCCACATATTGTGCATAACATCGTTGCAGAACGCATCAAGCTGTTCACACCCAAACCGATACAGACCATAAGTGTTATGTTACACTTAGGTATACACTCACATATTGTACAGAACCAAGAGAAGCTGACTTCAGCATCCCTACACTCAAACAGATACATGACATTCTAGTCGTGTTACACTTCAGTATATAATCACGTATTGTAAAGAACATATGAATACAGAAGGCTTCAAATTAACCGCACCCATACAGATACAGGTCTTTCCTGTCATGTTACATGTAAGATCATAACCCCATATTGGACACAACACTGAGACAGTGGACTTCAATTTACCCACACTTATTCATATATACAGACCATACATGCCAGTCCTGTCAGGTTACATGTAAGCCCACACCCAAGTATTGTTTGGAACATAGAGACAGAATGCTTCAAGTAGCCAATACTCATACAAATATAGGCCATACATGTCAATTTACACGTAAGTACCCATGCATTATTCATATCATAGCTTCAGAAGTATACCAATAGCCCATACTCATACAAAGTTAGGCCATACCTATCATGTTACACCAAATATTGTACAGAACATTGATACAGTGTGATTAAAGCCACCAACACTCATAAAGACACAATCCGTACCTGTCATGTGTCACTTAAGTATACATCCACATAGTGTCAGAAGGCTTTAAGCTACACTCAATATGATAAAGACCATACCATACACGTAAATATACACCACGTATTGTACAGACGAACATATTGAATCAGAGGGCTTCAAGTAGCTCATACTCATACAGATACAACAGAGAGTATGATAATGGACCTTTGGAAACGGCCGAGGACGACACATACGAAATATTGCAGTCTCGGTTTGATTGAGACTGTTCATGAGCGATATTGAAATATGCTAGCTACCGCTCACGCCCTCTAGCCCCGGGTTGAGCAGACCTCAATATTCATAAAAATCAACAGTACAGAATTTTAACCATCCCCAAGCATATGGCGGTGGATATAGCAATATTTGTATCTTTATTTCACCCCCTATATCCAGCAGCGTATGGTCCCAGGATCTAAGAAAAGTGTATACCCCGAAGAGCGAAATAAACAAAAAGGAATTTAGTTGGGAGCAGCGGTTATGAAGCCAGCGTATCACAAGTAAGAGCCAAAATACTAAATTAAAAAGCAGACAACATATGCTATGAGTGGTTAAACAATACCCAGAGCCTTTTATCGGCCGGAGCAGTGGAACCACGTAATCGAAAATTAAGTGAGAAAACAAAAGAAATTGAAAATGTACCACCGATCACTAAATATAAGTATCGGGCTTAGCGATCTCCAAAGATCGAATGAATAACTACTAATTGCAAGCGCGGGGAGACGTTTTACTGCCGCCACACTGCACAAGCAACGCAGCTGTGCTATAAAAAGAGTATGATAATGGACCTTTGGAAACGGCCGAGAACGACACATACGAAATATTGCAGTCTCGGTTTGATTGAGACTGTTCATGAGCGGTAGTGAAATATTATAGCTCCCGCTCGCGCCCTCTAGCCCCGGGTTGAGCAGAACAAGCCATACCTGTAATGTTACAAGTAAGTACACATCCACCCATTGTAAAGAACCTGGAGTAGCGGGCTTCAAATTATCCATTCCCACTTAGATTCAGCCCATACCTGTCATATTACACGTAAGACCACACCTATATATCTGTGTAGAACACAGGTTTCGACATACACACACCCATACATGTACAGGCCACACCTGTCATGTAACTCACAAGGGCGCACCCAAGCTGGCTTATATCTAACGTTCCCTTCTTATAACAGGATTTAAACAAAAACACTGTCATAACGGAAACTAATACAAATATGTTTTTTTTTTAATTATTGCAGAAATCAGCAAATTTTAGTCCTTTTTTGTTGGCAAAATACCCATATGTATCCCTTTATTGATTGATTGATTGATTTATATATTTAATTAATTTTACATGAATTATTACACAAATATGATATAGGAAATTAGGGATATTCTGGAATTTCATAATAATACATAAAATAATGAATAAGCATTTAAAATATATGTTTATTACAGAAATTAACATTTTTAGTTATTTTTTACCCTAAAAATGTATTTATGGATCCACGAAACTTTGGGGAACCTTTTGAAAACAAGACAAAATGTATAAATTATCATTTTACCTAATATGGTAAACGAAAATAAGCGTTTTTTATTGAACTGTTCCAGAAATCAGTAGTTTTAGTATTTTATTTTTACTCTTCTTTTCCATTTTTTGCCAAAATACCCATATTTATCCCTTCCTTGATTTATTATTTCACTGACATATATCAACACTTAAATGGGTAAATAAAATAATGAATAAGATTTAAAATATAATTTAATTGAATTATTCCAGAAATCAGCTGTTTTCATTGTTTTTCCAACATGTTAACCCAAAAAAACAATACATTTAGGGATTCACGAATCTCTTAACTATTTTTTCCATATTTTTTGCCAAAATACCTATTATTTATCCCTTTATTTATTTATTATTTCATACAAAGATATCATTACACTTAAATGGGTAAATAAAATAATGAATAGCATTTAAAATATATGTTTATTGAAATATTCCAGAAATCAGCTGTTTTCATTGTTTTTCCAACATGTTAACCCCAAAAAAGCAATACATTTAGGGATTCACGAATCTTTGAGGACCCTTTTAAAAATAAGATGAAATGTATAAAATATCTTTATACCTAATATTTCTTACTGAACTATTCCAGAAACTAGTAGTTTTAGTGGTTTTTATTTACTTTTTTGGGTAAATAAAATAATGAACTTAAACATTTAAAATATATTTTTATTGAATTATTCCAGAAATCAGCAGTTTTTTTTATTTTTCCATTTTTTGACTCCAAAAATAATAATTTAGGCATTAACGAACCTTTGGGGAACCTTTTAAAAATATGGAGAAATATAAAACACATCTGAGGAAAGTATGGTGCTTTTGTCCGGCGTGTCTAGATTGGGTCCTGAAACCTGGGTCTTGGTCCCTAGCTATTACTTATTTACCAATATATACAAGAAATATAAAAAGATCGGACAGGGAAAGTAGCATTAATTTAGCATCCTGTTTTAATGGGATGGCAGTAGGGTAACTGTGAGGTTTGGTGCACTCTAGAACCGGTTTAAACCCCCCAGTGGCCTACTTTGCCACTGACCTTCCAAGGCGGTAGCCCTATTGTCAACCCTTTTGTGTTTGTGATGTCGTTTGCTTTTATTGTTACATTTGCCTTCTTGTTTGTCTGTTTGCATGTTTTTTTCTGTGTTTTGTGGTTGACTGTCCTCCTTGAATGCTACTTTCCCTGTCCGATCTTTTTATATTTCTTTATATGAACATTGATATAATTATTTAAAGCGTTTATAAATGCGAGGGAATGATGTGATTTTCAATTTATTTTTGTTATTTTATTATTTTCTAAACTAAGTTTCAGAATTTCTCCCATATAATAAAAACAACTTGTTCCGTTATACAAACGTATTTATTTGAACAAATTTTATGTTTGACATTGAAACTAATTGCCCATTATGTCATTGTTTAAAACCCGTTAAAATGTGTTTACAAACATTGTTATTCTCAAACAAAAACGTTGCAAATCTTGTAATTTTAAATTTACCTCTTCAATGAAATGATAAAGATTTTCGATGACCACTAAAAGCATGTTCCCAACGTATTTGCTTTATTTTTTTTTATCACGGGCTTCGTTTACAAATGACTTTGTAGCTGTATATATGTCACGTTATCACTGACTCCGAACATGCACGGCTTCTTATCTCGTCTATGGAACTGACATGCATTTAATGTTCTAAATTTATTTTGTTCAGTATGTGGTAGTAGTTTGTTTGTTATATGCAGCACGTTTTCTTTATATGTACCGGTATTTTAATAATATGCAGTGCAATCATCTGTATGTTCTGTAGATGATATACAGTCGATTTATCAATATATATGTGTCGGTAAGATCATTAGTTAAACCAGTGTATGCGGTCCTTTGAACATATACTTAGTATATCTTTATATTATATACAGTGCTAATGATGACGTTATGCGTTGTGCTGGGAAATTTTCGATTATATGTTATACAATATCTTATAATTATACGTAGCGGATCCAGTTATATATGTTGTGTTTGCCATTCCATTATTCTCAGTACATATACTTAAAAGTAGATATAAATGTCGAACAGGAAATATAGTATTCAAGTACCACAGTCAACTAAAATCACTCATGGAAACAAACGATTACAAGGATAATAAAATACAAGATATATGACATCACAAACATAAAAGGCTGGTATCCCTATGAGTACGAACTGTGCACCTCTTGTCGCGGATTTGTTCTTGTATTGCTATGAAAGGGATTTCATTTTCAGAGGGGATCGAAGCCTTTAATGACACCTCTCGGTATTTGGATGACATATTGAATATGGACAATCCTTTCTTTTCTACTATGGTAAGGAACTTCTACTCAATAAAGCTAACATTTCTGATAAGGTCGCTTCTTTTCTTGATTTACAGCTCTCTTTTGAAAATGGCGCAATAATTCGTAAAATCTATGACAAGAGAGATGATTTTAATTTTGATATTGTTAATTATCCTCATTTAGATGGGGATTTTTCCCGAGCTGCTTCTTATAGGGTCTATGTTTCTCAACTTATTCGTTGATCTAGTGCTTGTAGTCGTGTTGAGGACTTTAATATTCGTATAATTTGTGTAACTAAAAAGCTACTCCAGCAGGGATACCGTTAATATCAACTTCGAAATCCTTTGCAAAATTGTATTATCGTAATCCTGATCTACTGTTAAAATATAAAAGTAATTTAAGGACTCTTCTGCGACAAGGATTATCACAACCTGACTTCTATATGGTGATGTGATTTACATACTTCATAAGATCCTTGATCATAATCACTTTCATACAATTTTTAATAAACTTGTTAAAAAGCTTATCAAGGTACGCACTGTATGTTTAGTGGTTGACCAATTTACAGCTCACCACTATGCTTTCCTCTTTGATTCTGGGATGACTGGACAGATGATGGACCTTATGATGACGTCTACCTAAATCCTTATAGCGTTTGATATTTGTCTTTAATTTTGTCTTGTCGTACGATTTCCTACTCCCAAGAACTGAAGCAAAGACTGCTGTGCTAGTCGTTCAAACCTCTTTGTAACATTGCCTTTGTATCTACCCTGTGTTAACTTGCATCACGTGTAACACCCGTTAGCTGCTGTATATTTAAGAACTATAGATCTGCCAACAACCTCCAAAATGGATGGGGTTTGGTCAAGTGAAATTTTCAACCAAATGCATACTTTAGGCATGAGCATTGTCAACCATAAAGTACATGACAGTAATTCAATATTATTTACGTGAACATAT
The DNA here is from genome assembly GCA_037043455.1 of Cyrtodaria siliqua. Taxonomy (NCBI): domain Eukaryota; kingdom Metazoa; phylum Mollusca; class Bivalvia; order Adapedonta; family Hiatellidae; genus Cyrtodaria; species Cyrtodaria siliqua. Next base: position 98,088 of record JAWPHD010004234.1, read on the forward strand.
TGTCAGAAAGAATACTTATATGGCTGAAATTGTGCCCTTTGTATTCGAAAAGTATGACGCAATTTTATTCAAAGTTGTTTGTGTGTTTTTTTTTTAATGGCAAATAAATTGTTCCATTTATCCAGCGACAGCAAACGATACATCATTTCAAAATCATCCGAATCACCCTTATCAGATCATCCAAATTTCAAAGTACACCATTGTAAAATTATTTCAATGACATATGGTTTCGAAATAATCTCAAAATTATAGTATGATGACATTGACAGACTTTCTCTGTAAAAATTGTATAATCGGCAACTATATTTGTGGATGTGTTAAACATAACTCAGTGACTATTTTGCATGGAAATATTGCCAAACAAAACTATATTTGAACAAGAATGCTCCAAACCAAATAATAAATATAATAAACTGTTAATCCGAACGTTTCACCATACCACATGTTTCACTTTACAATGTAAGTACACGCTTATTATGTGTTGTCACAAAATAATTTTGGGTAGAGCGTATTGGTTGTACATAGCTCTTGTAAACACTTGATGACATCTGTCAGTCACATGCTAATCCATTGTTCAGTTGAAACATATTCACCGGTTGCATGAAATATTCATGTACCACGGGAAAGCGAGCATTTTGATAGCGTTTTTGTCGGAGCTACGGCGGGACCGTTCAGTAAGTTTATATTTGTTTTTCGTCTAGATACGAAAATTGCGTCTGTTGCCGCGTGTGGGAAATGATGGTTTAGGCGGAACGTTGGGTTATAAAGTGCATTGTTTTCCAGTCGTGGCCGGGAATATTGAAAGTTGCTTTGATTGGAACAGTTGTTTGAAAAGGGTGAAATTCACAGGCACTACGAGTATGTGTCTAAGCCTCCCGGAGTGGAGCTAAGCCTTTTGGGTGTGTAGGCCCTCCAGGTGATTCAACGCATAACGTAATGAGCGGGTGGAGACGGTCCCCGTACCTGGACAACATGGTCAGGTTCTCATAAGAGCAACAACCCCTGGTCACGTGGTGGGCCCGTAATCAGACCTCACTGGTGGAACTTTACCCCACAACCTCGGTGGAGGTTATTCATCGCGTCATCAACCATTATAGAAGGCTGTTAATGAGTCGCGCATCATGTTCATGAGCTCTCGCGCATCAAGTACATTGCGTTAGATCATCATTCTTTGTAACGTTTGTGATCACCAACATTGTTTTAACTTCAACAACACTTTAGCGTCATATATAGAAAATAAATATAAAAAGATCGGACAGGGAAAGTAGCATTCAAGGAGGATAGTAAACCACAAAACACAGAAACAAACACGCAAACAGACAAACAAGAAGGCAAAAGCAATAATAAATGCAAACGATATCACAAACACAAAAGGGTTGACAATAGGGCTACCGCCTTGGAACGGTCAGTGGCAAAGTAGGCCACTGGGGGTTTAAACCGGTTCTAGGGTGCACCAAACCTCACACTTACCCTACTGTCATCCCATTAAAACAGGACAGTGTAAATAAAGAAATCCCCGCCATGATCTAATCTCTAACCAACAAGGCAGCATCAATAGGCAATATAAGTAAAACACAAATATGCTCGTGTAAATATAATACAAAAAAACAATAGCCTAGAAAGCCACAATGAAGGTACTCAATGACTTTGCAGAAGCCAGAGCAGTAAGAGAATAAACCATTAAGGGCACGACAAGAAAGATCATGGACAAACATCAAACGCCACCGTCCCAATGGGCTTAAGGTAGGCGTCATCATAATGTCCACAGCCTGTCCGGTCATCGTACAATTAAAGAGGAAAGCATAGTGGCGAACTGTAAAAGGGTCCACCACCAAGCATGCAGTACGTTGCAAAATGATAGGGTCATAACCTCTTTTGATAAACTTTTTAACAAGTTTAACAAAGATAGTATGAAAGTGATCATGACCTAGAATCTTACGAAGTTTATAAATCACATCACCATAGAAGTCAGGTTGTGATAGTCCTTGTCGCAGAAGAGTCCTTAAATTACTTTTATATTTGGAAAGAAGATCAGGGTTACGATAATAAAATTTTGCAAAGGTTTTACGAAGTTTATGGTAACGGTAACCCTGATTGAGTAACTTTTTAGTTATTCAAAGATTACGAATATTAAAGTCCCCATCTCGAGTACAAGCTCTTGAAAAACGAATAAGTTGAGACACATATACCCCATAAGAAGTTGCTCGGGGAACATCCCCATCCAATTGGGGATAATTAACAATGTCAAAATTAAAATCATCTCTCTTGTCATAGATTTTGCTAATTATTTTACCATTTTCAATCGAGAGATCTAAATCAAGAAAAGAAGCGTTATTATCACGCATTCAGTATTTGTGATAATACTACGAACGTCTTATACGTTCATGAGAACAGTCTTTTTCATATTTCATCTGTGTATTCACTTGTTTTTCTTGATAATTGCATATATATTTAACATACATGTATTTTAAAAGTTGCATTAAAATTATATAAATGCAGTCACCGACATTGATTCTTTCCTGAGTTAGTCCCAACCACTAGGGTCATCTTGCGACATGTATCATATGTGTATTGAAGGCACATGGGATATAAAGAATATTTTTCTTTTTTTTAACAGAGATGTACTTTTACAATTATGCTATTCATATTTTCAGTATGAATGTGAATTTAGTATATAATTTAATGATGGAATCAAGGGCTGATAATCACATAGGCTTTTGCATATGTTAAATAAATAACTAGAAGGGTGTTCCACAGAACACTTTTGTCATGTGCTTATTTAACGTTATGAGCTTGGTCAAGTTGCAGGTAAAGGTTTAATGGAAAGGGGTATAACTTTGCCGAAATGAAAGACAAAGTTATTAGGCATGTGTAACGACTTTCCTTGAGGTGAGATGAAGATGTTTAAGAAGTTTCATGAACATAGGTTAACTACTTTTTAAGTTATGACCAAGTTATGACTTGTTGTTTGTTTTTGAGTGTAAACCAGGTTCTTGGGTGCACCAAACCTCAATCGATACTCTACTGTAACCCCAATAAAACGGGACTGTGTAAATAAAGATATCCCCAACAGGTTCTATCCTCTTACAAACAAGGTAGTATTAATAGGCAATATAATTAAAACACAGAGATGATCATGTATATATGAATATAAAAAAAAAAGCCGAGAAAGCCACAAAGTAAGTACTCAATGACTTGGCAGAAGCCAGAGCAACAAGAGAACAAACCGTGAAGGGTACGACAAGACAAGATTATAGACAAACATCAAACACTACCGACCTATAAGGATTTAGGTAGACGTCATCATAGGGTCCACACTCTGTCCGGTTATCACACAATCAAAGAGGAAAGCATAGTGGCGCACTGTAAATAGGGCAACCACTAAACTTGGAACGTTCAGTAGGCAATAAGGGCTACTGGTTAGCTTTAATCGATTGTAAGTGTACCCAACCTCGCTAATTCAAGACAGTGTAATTAAAAGTACATCCCATCAAAAGTAACTCTCTAACAATAAAAGTAAGTATAAAAGTCGAACAGGAAATGCAGCTTTTACAGAACACAGTAAACCCAAAAAACACGCAAAAAGAGAAACAAGAATGGCAACATTAATAATAAAGGCATAGGACGTCACAAACACAAAAAGGGTTGACAGTAGGGCTACCGCCTTGGAACGGTCAGTGGCTAAAAGGCCGCTGGGTGTTTAAATCAGGTTCTAGGGTGCACCGAAGTTGATAGACCCCGTAAGAAGTTGCTAGGGGAACATCCCCATCTAAATGGGGATAATTAGAAATATCAAAACTAAAATCATCTCTCTTGTTCAAGATTTTGCTAATTATTTCACCATTTTCAATCAATAGAGAGATGTAAATCGAGAAAAGAAGCGTTAATATCAGAAATATAAGTCCACATCCAGAGAAATGCGAAACATATGAAATTATGGACTGTTAACTTCATAACTAACTAGACTATTGAAAATTAACAAACTAATAATAAATAACAAAACTAACAATAATTAACTATCAAAACTTATAATAACAAGCAATGACTAACTACACATGTATCTATGAAACTGCATACTCATAGATAGTCATACTACAGAAATAGAGTGTTTAATATCGAACATCTAACTACATGTATTAATTCATTGTTTTCTGCAGCTAAACTCATAAACTAACTCATAATTGGTGCTCAGGTTGAAATAGTATTTAATAAGTAGCAGAACCAACTGTCTAAACCGTTAAAAATACGTAGAATAGCAAATATCCCAACTGTTGAAAAATTGGCCAAACCAAAGACCAAGATGTTGGTCTGAAAATCAAATGCCCTAATTTCTGGAAAATAAGTTGATATTTTTGACTGAAGGATTTGACTGTAGAAAACGCGACAAGAATGGACACTAATTGTTCTATCATATTTGTATAATGATCTCAAAAACTAGTTGTTACGATATGACAACAATTAATTGACCAGTTGTAAAATAAGAAGTACTCATAACAATAATCATTATCCCGATTAATAATAATTACGCCCTACATTCCAACACTCATCTTTATACACACTCACACGTACGATAGTCAACTACATATTTTGACTTCAGAAACACGTGTAACTATATGTCGGATTTGTTTATGATAGTTTGTTTGTATGCTGTTTTAAGTAATTTTTAATACATGTAAGGTCATATATGACTTTTTGTGGGACCACCCACCTTTCCTGGGTAGAACCAGTACTGTACACCTCCCGCCATCCGTAAGAATTCACACTTCCTCACTTACAAGTCGAGCCCCAGTTGTATTCGAACCTGCAGCGGTGAGAGGCGACGGTTTACAACGCAACGTCGTTAACCATTCGGCCACGGAGACGCTTGTTTATGATAATGGAATTAGCCAAGAGTGCACACTTTCGCCTTACCTTTTTATAATAACAATTGATATATTATATATATTCAAGGAAACATGATACTGTTAAAGGAATCAAAATTAAGAACTATGGAATAAAAACACAACATTCGCGGAAAATGTTACTTTTATTCTAGATGGGTCAAATAAACATATTGAAAATGTTAGTAAACCATCTGGATTAAAACTAAACTTAAACAAATTAAGAATTATACGTGTCGGTTCATTAAAAGATTCAAATAAAAGTTACTGCGAAAAATACAATTGATGGAAAATGGAGAGATTCTTAACGTTAATCCAAACATTTAATAAATTACATAATACTTACCCCAAGAGAAAAAGCCGCCACAGTTTATTTATTCTAAGAAAAATGAAGTTTATCAAAACGTTTCATTTACCAAAATCTGATATATTTATTAACTGTTTTGGTGAATCCATCAAAAGAGTGTTTGAATCGAATTAAAAACTAAATATTTGATACAGTGGAAGGGTAAACCAGACAAAACAAATAGAAAAATGCCTTACAAGATTATGAAAATGGTGGTCATGACGTGATAAATTTGGACTCTTTTATCAATTCCATTACAGCGGGATGAGTCAAAAGACTCGAAGACACTCCCCCCCCCCCACCCCCACACATACACCCACCCCCATCACACGCAAAAAGATAAATAAATAAACGGCTATAATATAAACTTGAATCTTTTAATATAAATGAGAAACAAATAAATAAAATAAAATATAAAAAAGCAACGTAGCTGCAATATGCACGTTGTAACAAATGTCCATATATTAGTGTTGTTTTTTTACTCAGTTACATTACTTTTTAAAAAGCAAAAATGTATCCGTTGCGTTGACGTTCCAATACAATACAAACACCTTTGGTACTTTTTAAGATAAGTCTTATTCAAGCGTTTGTAACTGTGTTGTAATTATTGCGAAACATTCCCTTTTTAAAACTTAGCAAAAAATAACTCTAATTGAACATATTGGGCGTATTTTTAACCAGTTCTTAGGACAAATTGGAACACCACATTTCGGTAAAAATGGTAATGTTTACGTTCAAAATACAGAAGAAGATTCTCTCTCTCTAGTTCTTTGTGGTAATGGTGTTTGTTTAATGCTGTCTGGTGGTTGTACATAAAGCCACAAAGACTACAAATCAGTAGTGACATTACTTACGTGTCCTTTTGGGCAGTCAAACCCAATTCAGTATACCGCTTATATTAAGCAGGTGATAGGGTGCGTGCGAGGTCATGTATCTTATAGTAGACGCAATAAACCCGAGTCTGCTATTTTTGCTTCCAAAGGATCCTCTTTTCAGTATTACAACTTATAAATAAAATCGCTAGTTCAGTGACAGGGCATACTTTAATTTAAAGGGACGCTTGATAATCTTGTTTGTATCATACATTACAATTAGCATCTCGATTTATTAATCCAGTATACGTCTGCTTGCATATCATTGAATACATGGTAATAAGGTTATGCACCGCTATCTTAAATGTCCTCTGAAGTAGGTCATACAGTCGTTAAACAAATCAGCTGATATTAATGTATATGGCACACATTTTGATCTTATAGGTAAACATGGAATCTTAAATATAATTGTTTGATAATGTATTTTAACTAAATCAAGAACGTACGCAACGTTTATTGCCCATACAAGCAAACACTATACATACGGTATGTAGTCCATTTAACATTGTCATTTTTTGTAACGTATTTGTATAGATATGCACTATACAGTATGTATTATTTGAACATGCCTGTTGTCTATAAACTACAGTCTATCATCAATTTTAAATGAATAATATTGTGTTGTAAAAGACGAACAATTATGGAATTGTTTAGTTATAAATACAGTAAAATGGATCCTTCGGAAGCAGCGAAACTCGGTTTTGTAGCGGATTCGTGAATCAATCTCATTAAAATCATACCCTTTATCACGTTACGATACTCTACACTACTAAGGTTATGTCAACACTGCATTGGAGGTCACGTCAGATTGACCATACGATTAGTCAGTCAGATTTAAGCCGACAAAATTGCTAGGTATAGACTGATTCACTGCGCATGTCGGGTTTCAGTCAACTGCTGAGGCGCAGTCTACGCTCGGTATTGAAAGAGACAATGTCCGTAACTTTTAACTTATAAAACACAACATAACAGCGTTGAAAAACATAACACACGAACCGGGCGCTGTCATGTGTTTTGAAATATAAATATTCTACCGAGATTATTACGACATTTCGTTATAATATGATTTCTGAATAGTTTGTCGTAGTACGTCTGGCCCGCTTAGCCCAGTTGATAACTTGATAGCGAAGTCGACTATTGACCCGCGGTGTAATTTTAGTGTGGGTTCAACCCCAAGAATATGTACATTTTTGTACCGCTATTAAATTCAGTCAAACAATCTTGTTTTTTTTTCTTTATTGTTTTTTTTAGTAAATATTCAATAATGGTTTGTGTGTTATGTTTGTCAACGCAATTATTTTGTGTTATATAAGCTACAAGTTACGGATATTGTCTCTTTCAATACTGAGCGTAGACTGCTCCTCAGCATTTGACTGCTCCTCAGCACATGCGCAGTGAATCAGTCTATACCTAGCAATTTTGTCGGCTGAAATGATTGACTAATCGTATGGTCAATCTGACGTGATTTTCAATGCAGTGTTGTCAGATCCTTAGTAGTGTAGAGTATCGTAACGTGATAAAGGGTCTGATTTTAATTAGATTGATTCACGAGTCCGCTACAAAACCGAGTTTCGCTGCTCAAGTTCCGAAGGATCCATTTTACTGTATTTATAACTAAATTAGTAATGCAAACAACTCCATAATTGTTCATCTTTTACAACAAAGTATTATTCATTTAATTGATGATATACTGCTGTTTATAGACAACTAATACATACTGTGCATATCTATACAAATACGTAACAAAAAATGGACTACATACCTTATGTATGGTGTTTGCTTGTATGAACAATAAACGTTGCGTACATGCTTGATTTAGTTAGAATACATTATCAAACATCCATGTTTATCTGTAGGATCAAAATGTGTTCCATATACATTACTATCAGCTGATTTGTTTAACAACTGAATGACCTACTTCAGAGACTGAATGACCTACTTCAGAGGACATTTAAGATAGCGGTGCATAACCTTATTACCATGTATTCAATGATATGCAAGCAGACGTACAGTCAAACGTATACTGGATAACCTTAATACCATGTATTCAATGATATGCAAGCCGACGTTCAGTCAAACGTATACTGGATAACCTTAATACCATGTATTCAATGATATGCAAGCAGTTGTACAGTCAAACGTATACTGGATAACCTTAATACCATGTATTCAATGATATGCAAGCAGTTGTACAGTCAAACGTATACTGGATAACCTTATTACCATGTATTCAATGATATGCAAGCAGACGTACAGTCAAACATATACTGGATAACCTTAATACCATGGATTGAATGATATGCAAGCAGACGTACAGTCAAACGTCTATTGGATTAATAAATCGAGATGTTAATTGTAATGTTTGATACAAACAAGATTATCAAGCTCCCTTTAAATTAAAGTATGCCCTGTCACTGAACTAGCGATTTTATTTATAAGTTGTAATAATGAAAAGAGGATCCTTTGGAAGCAAAAATAGCAGACTCGGGTTTATTGCGTCTGTAAATTTGTGATACTATAAGATGCATGACCTCTCACGGGCTTAATATAAGCGGTATTCTACTTTAAAGTTACAAAGATTGGGCGTGACTGCACTAAATGACACGTAAGTAATTGTAGTATGTGTGGCTTTATTTACAACCGCCATACAGCATTAAACAAACACCATTACCACAAAGCACTAGAGGGAGAATCTTTTTCTGTATTTTGAACGTAAACATTACCATTTTTACCGAACGACGGTGTTCCAATTTGTCCTAAGAACTGGTTAAAATACGCCCAATATGTTCAATTTGAGTTATTTTTCGCTAAGTTTTAAAAAGAAAATGTTTTGCAATTATTACAACACAGTTACAAATGCTTGAATACGATTTATCTTAAAGAGTACCAAAGATGTTTGTATTGTATTGGAACGTCAACGCAACGGATACATTTTTGCTTTTTAAAAAGTAATGTAATTGAGTCCAAAAAGCACTAATATATGGATATTCCCTAATCAGAGGTGTTACAACGTGCATATTGTTACAACGTGCATATAGAGACATACGTTGCTTTTTTATATTTTATTTTATTTATTTATTTTTCATTTATATTGAAAACATTCAAGTTTGCATTATAGCACTTTATTATTTTTTTTATTTCTTTTGGGGCGTGGTGGGGTGGGGGTGGGGGTGGGGTGGGGGGTCATCAAGTCTTTTGACCCATCCCGCTGTAATGGAATTGATAAAAGAGTCCAAATCACGTCACGACTACCATTTACATAATCTTATAAGACATTTTTCTATTTTTTGTCTGGTTTACCCTCCCACATATAATCAAACATTTAGTTTTTAATTCGATTCAAACACTCTTTTGATGGATTCACCAAAACAGTTAATAAATATATCAGATTTTGGTAAATGAAACGTTTTGATAAACTTCATTTTTCTTAGAATAAATAAACTGTGCCGGCTTTTTCTCTTGGGGTAAGTATTATGTAATTTATTAATTTTTTAGATTAACGTTAACAATCTCTCCATTTTCCATAATTTGTTGTTTTATTTTCATAGTAACTTTTATTTGAATATTTTAATGAACCGACACATATAATTCTTAATTTGTTTAAGTTTAGTTTTAATGCAGATGGTTTACTAACATGTTCAATATGTTTGTTTGACCCATCTAGAATAAAAGTAACACCTTCCGCGAATGTTGCGTTTTTATTCCATAGTTCTTAATTTTGATTCCTTTAACAGTAACATGTTTCCTTGAGGCTATATAATATAATATGTCAATTGTTATTATAAAAAGGTAAGGCGAAAGTGTGCACTCTTGGCTAATTCCTTTATCATAAACAAGCGTCTCCGTGGCCGAATGGTTAAGACGGTGCGTTGTAAACCGTCGTCTCTCACCGCTGCAGGTTCAAATACCACTGGGAGCTCGACTTGTAAGTGAAGAAGTGTCGATTCTTACGGATGGGGGGAGGTGTACAGTACTGGTTCTACCCAGGAAAAGTGGGTGGTCCCACAAAAAATCGACCGTCATATATGACCTTACATGTGTTGAAAATGAGGTAAAACACCCTACAAACAAACAAAATCCGAGATATAGTTACACGTGTTTCTGAAGTCACAATATGTAGCTAAGACTATCGTACGTGTGAGTGGGTATAAATATGAGTGTTGGAATGTAGGGCGTAATTATTATTAATCGGGATAATGATTATTGTTATGAGTACTTATTATTTTACAACTGGTCAATTAATTGTTGTCATATCGTAACAACTAGTTTTTGAGATCATTATACAAGTATGATAGAACGATTAGTGTCCATTCTTGCGGCGTCAAATCCTTCAGTCAAAAATATCAACTTATTTTCCAGAAATTAGGGCATTGGATTTACAGCCCAACAACTTGGTCTTTGGTTTGGCCAATTGTTCAACAGTTGGGGTATTTGCTATTCGACGTATTTTGAACGGTTTAGACAGTTGGTTCTGCTACTTATTAAATACTATTTCAACCTGTTCACCAAGTATGACTTTGTTTATGAGTTTAGTAGCAGAAAACAATGAATTAATACATGTAGTTAGATATTCGATATTTTTGTAGTATGACTATCTATGAGTGTGCAGTTTCATAGATAGTTAGTTATTGCTTGTTATTAAAAGTTTTGATAGTTACTTATTGTTAGTTTTGTTAGTTATTATTAGTTTGTTAATTTTCAATAGTCTAGTTAGTTATGAAGTTAACAGTCCATAATTGCGAATGTTTCGCATATCGTTTCCTAATTTCTCTGGATGTGGACTTATATTTCTGATATTAACACTTCTTTTCTCGATTTACATCTCTCTATTGGAAATGGTGAAATAACTAGTAAAATCTTGAACAAGACAGATGATTTTAATTTTGATATTGCTAATTAACTTAACTTATTCGTTTTTCTAGAGCTTGTACTCGAGTTGAGGACTTCAATATTCGTAATCTTTGTTTAACTAAAAAGCTACTCTACCAGGGCTACCGTTACCATAAACTTCGTAAATCTTTGAAACATTGTATTATCGTAACCCTGATCTTCTTTCCAAATATAAAAGTAATTTAAGAACTCTTCTGCGACAAGGACTATCACAACCTGACTTCTATGGTGGTGTGATTTACAGACTGCGTAAGATTCTTGGTCATGATTACTTTCATATTATCTTTGTTAAACTTGTTAAAAGGTTTGTCAAAAGAGGTTATGACACTATCATTTTCCAACTATCATTCATGCTTGGTGGTGGACCCATTTACAGTTCGCCACTATGCTTTCCTCTTTAATTGTACGATGACCGGACAGGCTGTGGACCCTATGAAGACGTCTACATAAAGCCCAAAAGGACGGTGACGTTTGATGTTTGTCTGCGGTCTTGTCTTGTCATGCCCTCAATGGTTTATTCTCTTGTTGCTGTGGCTTCTGTCAAGTCATCGAGTACCTTCTTTGTGGCTTTCTAGGCTATTGTTTTTTGTATTTATACATACACTGGAATCTTTGTGTTTTACTTATATTGCCTTATATTGCCTATTAATGCTGCATTGTTGGTTAGAGAATAGTTCATGGCGGGGATTTTTTTATTTACACTGTCCCGTTTATATGGGATGCAGATTTGGTGCACCCTAGAACCTGGTTTAAACCCCTTTTAGCCACTGACCGTTCCAAGGCGGTAGCCCTACTGTCAACACTTTTTGTGTTTGTGACGTCATATGCCTTTATTATTAATATTGCCATTCTTGTTTGTCTTTTTGCGTGTTTTTTGGGTTTACTGTGTTCTGTAAAAGCTGCATTTCCTGTTCGACTTTTATACTTACTTTTATTGTTAGAGAGTTACTTTTGATGGGATGTACTTTTATCTACACTGTCTTGAATTAGCTAGGTTGGGTACACTTGAAATCGATTAAAGCTAACCAGTAGCCCTTATTGCCTACTGAACGTTCGAAGTCGGTAATTCTGTCTTCACCACTCGTTGTGATGTGTATTTTCCTTTCCACTACACACATTTAATTTGCTGTACGATACCATGGCGTTTGGATGCTGGTATTTCTATAGGATCATTTTTATAATTTTTATATATTTGTCAGAATGCAATCTTAAACATGTGCATTATTTTGTTTCTTATAGAAGTACATTCTCTGCACCTTTTTATTGTCCAAACATCTAAGCAAACATCAGTGAGTGTTTTGATTTGTTCAGTTTAATGGTTTCACATTAAATCAGTTGGTTTTAAAATACGCTTTTGTAGAATCATCCATTCATATTCATGTTCAACACATTGTTTTTGGTGATGATATAACTGTCTTCTTTGTACAAATGAATGTCGTTGAAGCTTACAAGTACTTTGAAATTAACTTTTGTTGTTGCCTAAATGGTCTACATTAAGGCAGTTAAAGCGTGCAGGTTGAAGAGTCGTTGATTTCGGTGATGATATAACTGTATTCATTGTATCAAATTAATGTCGTTTAAGCATGTAAGCTGGTTACGACTTGTTGCTCAGATGATTCTTATCAATGCCGTGGAAGCGTGCATATTGAGAGTCTGTCGTTGATGTTCAGAGTACAATGTTAAGGTTCACAATTTACACATTAATGCCGTTGAGGCATGCATGTTATGGGTCCATCGATGTTAAATCTGTTAACCTGACTTCTATGGTGATGTGATTTACATACTTCGTAAGATCCTTGGTCATAGTCACTTTCATACTACTTTCAGTAAACTTGTTAAAAACTTTATCAAAGAGGTTATGACTATTATTTTGCAACGAACTGCAAGTTTAGTCGTTGCCCTATTTACAGTGCGCCACTATGCTTTCCTCTTTGATTGTGCGATGACCGGACAAAGTGTGGACCCTATGATGACGTCTACCTAAATCCTTATAGGGCGGTAGTGTTTGATGTTTGTCTATAATCTTGTCTTGTCGTACCCTTCACGGTTTGTTCTCTTGTTGCTCTGTCTTCCGCCAAGTCAGTGAGTACTTACTTTGTGGATTTCTCGGCTATTTTTTTATGTTCATATATACATGATCATCTCTATGTTTTACTTATATTGCCTATTAATACTACCTTGTTTGTAAGAAGATACAACCTGTTGGGGATATCTTTATTTACACTGTCCCGTTTTATTGGGGTGACAGCAGAGTAAGAATGAGGTTTGGTGCACCCAAGAGCCTGGTTTACACTCAGAAACAAACAACAAGTCATAACTTGGTCATAACCAAAAAAGTAGTTAACCTTCAGAAACATCTTCATCTCACCTCAAGGAAAGTCATTACACATGCCCACTAACTTTGTCTTTCATTACGGTAAAGTTATGCCCCTTTCCATTAAACTTTTACCTGCAACTTGACCTAACTCATAACATTAAATAAGCACATGACAAAAGTGTTCTGTGGAACACACTTCTAGTTATTTATTTAACATATGCAAAAGCCTATGTGATTATCAGCCCTTGATTCCATCATTGAATTATATACTATTGTTAAATTCACATTCATACTGAAAATATGTATAGAAAATTGTAAAAGTACACCACTGTTAAAAAAAGAAAAATATTCTTTATATCCCATGTGCCTTCAATACACATATGATACACATGTCGCAAGATGACCCTAGTGGTTGAGACTAACTCAGGAAAGAATCAATGTCGGTAACTGCATTTACATAATTTTAATGCAACTTTTAAAATATGTTAAATATGTATGCAATTATCAAGAAAAACAAGCGAATACACAGATGAAATATGAAAAAGACTGTTCTCATGAACGTATAAGACGTTCGTAGTACTATCACAAATACTGAATGTGTCGACTGTCTATATATGACACTAAAGTGTTGTTGTAGTTACAACAATGCTGGTGATCACAAACGTTACAAAGAATGATGATCTAACGCGATGTACTTGATGCGCGAGAGCTCATGAAAATGATGCGCGACTCCATTGATCGGTGATTGTCATTAACAGCCTTCTGTAATGGTTGATGACGCGGGGTAAAGTCCCTCCAGTCAGGTCTGATTACGGGCCCACCACGTGACCCAGGGGTTGTTGCTCCTATGAGAACCTGACCATGTTGTCCAGCAGAGACCGTCTCCACCCGCTCATTAAGTTATGCGTTGAATCACCTAGAGGGCCTACACACCCAAAAGGCTTAGCTCCACTCCGGGAAGCTTAGACACCTATTGCCTGGGAATTTCACCATTTTCAAACAACTGTTCCAATCAAAGCAACTTTCAATATTACCGGCCACGACTGGAAAACAATGCACTTTATAGCCCAACGTTCCGCCCAAACCATCATTTCCCACACGTGGCAACAGACGCACTTTTCGTATCTACACGTAAAACACATATAAACTTACTGAACGGCCCTGCCGTAGCTGCCGTAGCTCCGACAAAAAACGCTATGAAAATACTCGCTTTCCCGTGGTACATGCATATATCATGCAACCGGTGAATATGTTTCAACTGAACTATGGATTAGCATATGACTGGCAGATGTCATCAAGTCTTTACAAGAGCTATGTACAACCAATACGCTCTACCCAAGATTATTTTGTGACAACACATTGTAAAATGAAACACGTGGTATGGTGAAACGTTCGGATGAACAGTTTATTATATTTATTATTTGGTTTGGAGCATTCTTGTTCAAATATAGTTTTGTTTGGCAATGTTTCCATGCAAAATAGTCACTGAGGTCTGTTTAACACATCCACAAATATAGTTGCCGGTTATACATTTTTTACAGAGAAAATCTGTCAATGTCATCATACTATAATTCGAAACCATATGTCATTGAAAGAAGTTTACAATGGTGCACTTTGAAATTCGGATGATGTAATAAGGGTGATTCGGATGATTTAGAAATGATGTATCGTTTGCTGTCGCAGGATAAATGGAACAATTTATTTGACATTAAAAAAAAAAAACACAAACAACTTTGAATAAAATTGCGTCATACTTTTCGAATACAAAGGGCACAATTTCAGCCATATAAGTATTCTTTCTGACATTATGTTCACGTAAATAATATTGAATTACTGTCATGTACTTTATGGTTAACATTGCTCATGCCTAAAGTATGCTTTGGTTGAAAATTTCACTTGACCAAACGCCATCCATTTTGGAGGTTGTTTTTGTATAAAGAAGGCAGATCAATAGTTCTTAAATATACAGCAGCTAACGGGTGTTACACGAGATGCAAGTTAACACAGGGTAAATATAAAGGCAATGTTACAAAGAGGTTTGAACGAATAGCACAGCAGTCTTTGATTCAGTTCTTGGGAGTAGGAAATGGTACGACAAGACAAGATTAAAGACAAACATCAAACGCTATAAGGATTTAGGTAGACGTCATCATTAGGTCCATCATCTGTCCAGTCATCTCAGAATCAAAGAGGAAAGCATAGTGGCGAGCTGTAAATTGGTCAACCACTAAACATATAGTGCGTTACAAATGATAGGGTCAAAACCTATTTTGATAAGCTTTTTAACAAGTTTATTAAAAATTGTATGAAAGTGATTATAACCAAGGATCTTACGAAGTATGTAAATCACATCACCATATAGAAGTTAGGTTGTGATAATCCTTGTCGCAGAAGAGTCCTTAAATTACTTTTATATTTTAACAGTAGATCAGGATTACAATAATACAATTTTGCAAAGGATTTCGAGGTAGCCCTGCTTTTTAGTTATGCAAATTATACGAATATTAAAGTCCTCAACACGACTACAAGCACTAGAGAAACGAATAAGTTGAGAAACATAGACCATATAAGAAGTAGCTCGGGAAACATCCCCCATCTAAATGAGGATAATTAACAATATCAAAATTAAAATCATCTCTCTTGTCATAGATTTTACGAATTATTTCGCCAATTTCAAAAGAGAGCTGTTAATCAAGAAAAGAAGCGACGTTATCAGAAATGTTAGCTTTGTTGAGTTGAAGTTCCTTAGGATAGATATTATTAACCATAGTAGAAAAGAAAGGATTGTCAATGTTCAATATGACATCCAAATACCGAGAGGTGTCATTAAAGGCTTCTCCCCTCTGAACATGAAATCCCTTTCAAAGCAATACAAGAACAAGAGGTGCACAGTTCGTACTCATAGGTATACCAGCCTTTTATGTTTGTGATGTGATATACCTTGTCTTTTATTATCCTTGTAATCGTTTGTTTCCATGAGTGATAGTTTACTGTGGTACTTGAATTCTATATATCCTGTTCGACATTTATACCTACTTTTAAGTATATGTAGTGAGAATAATGGAATGGCAAAAACAACATATATAACTGGATCCGCTACGTATAATTATTATATATGTATAACATATAATCGAAAATTGCCCAGCACAACACATAAGGTTAATCATTAGCACTGCATATAATATAAAGTTACACTAAGTATATGTTCAAAGGACCGCATATACTGGAGTATTGATAAATCGACTATATCACGCTTCATCTACAGAACATACATATATAACAAACGAACTACTACCACATATACTGAACAAAATAAATTTAGAACATTAAATGCATGTCAGTTCCATAGACGAGATAAGAAGCCACGCATGTTCGGATGATAATGATAACGTGACATATATATGACATTTAATAATGCTACAAAGTCATTTGTAAACGAAGCCCGTGATAAAAATTAAAGCAAATGGAAACATACTTGTATAGGTCATCGAAAATCTTTATCATTTCATTGAAAATGGAGGTAAATTTAAAATTACGAGATTTGCAACGTTTTTGTTTGAGAATAAAAATGTTTGTAAGCACATTTTAACGGGTTTTAAACAATTACAGAATGGGAAATTAGTTTCAATGTCAAACATTAAATTTGTTCAAATCAATACGTTTGTATAACGGAACGTTGTTTTTATTATATGGGAGATAATTCTGAAACTTAGTTTAGAAAATAATTAAATAACAAAAATAAATTGAAAAATCACTTCATTCCCTCGCATTTATAAACGCTTTACATACTTATATCAATGTTCATATGTCTAATCCATGTCCTTAAACGGTCGTGTTGAACTGATCTATTGATAAATAAGTAATAGCTAGGGACCAAGACCCAGGTTTTAGGACCCAATGTAGACACGCCGGACAAAAGCACCAAACTTTCCTCAAATGTGTGTTTTATATTTCTCCATATTTTTAAAAGGTTCCCCAAAGGTTCGCTAATCCCTTAATGTATTTTTTGGGGGTCAAAAAATGGAAAAATATCAAAAACTGCTGATTTCTGGATTAATTCAATAAAAATATATTTTAAATGTTTAAGTTCATTATTTTATTTACCCAAAAGAGTAAACAAAACAACAACACTAAAACTAATAGTTTCTGGAATAATTCAATACTTTAGCATATTAGGTATAAAGATATTTTATACATTACATCTTATTTTTAAAAGGGTCCCCAAAGATTCGTGAATCCCTAAATGTATTGTTTTTTTGGAGGTTAACATGTTGGAAAAATAATGAAAACACCTAATTTCTGGAATAATTCAATAAACATATATTTTAAATGCTATTCATTATTTTATTTACCCATTTAAGTGTAATGATATCTTTGTATGAAATAATAAATAAATAAAGGGATAAATATGGTGTTTTTGGCAAGAAATATGGAAAAAATAGTTCTTTAACGTACCTCTTATTTTCTTTTACCATATTAGCTATAATACTATTTGATACATTTCGCCTTATCATAAGTTTTTCAAAAAGGGTCGACAAAGGTTCGCGATACCCTAAATGTATTTCGTTTTTGGTCAAAATATTGGAAAAATAGCTAAAACTGCTGATTTCTGGAATAATTAAATTAAATTATATTTTAAATCTTATTCATTATTTTATTTACCCATTTAAGTGTTGATATATGTCAATGAAATAATAAATCAAGGAAGGGATAAATATGGGTCTTTTGGCAAAAATGGAAAAGAAGAGTAAAAACAAAATACTAAAACTGCTAATTTCTGGAACAGTTCAATAAACAAACGCTTATTTTCGTTTACCATATTGGGATTTGTTCTACTAGGGAACAAATACTAATTATTTCAGGGGGTGGAAATCAGAGGTTATTTCTAACGCATACACTTCTTTGCAGTGACAGCCATTTGGTCAGTATCGATCTGTTTTTGTGTTCTAACAATCGGTATTTAATTGTTATCTCCAAACTACTTGTTGATAATACGCATCAAATATTAGTGTTGAATGCTTGTTACATGTCGGTATACCCTGCTTATGTTCGCAACGGCCGTATTGTGCTACGATGTTAACAGATAGGAATTCTCAATCGGAGAATGCAAAATGAACGACAACTCTGAGTATTGATTGGAATTTGGAGTCGTGCAGGATGGGAGATGACGTTTGCCAAGGCTGTGAACTTATTTAGACATAGAAAAAGTATAAGTATGTGTAAAGACAGATAAAAATATCTGACAGGGAAAGCAGCATTCAAGGACGACAGTCAACCACAAAACACAAAAACAAACACGCAAACAGACAAACGAGAAGGCAAAAGCAATAAAAAATGCAAGCGACATCACAAACACAAAAGGGTTGACAATAGGGTTACCGCCTTGGAACGGTCAGTGGCAACAAAGGCCACTGGGCGTTTAAACCGGTTCTAGGGTGCACCAAACCTCACACTTACCCTACTGTCATCCCATTAAAACAGGACAGTGTAAATAAAGAAATCCCCGCCATGATCTAATCTCTAACCAACAAGGCAGCATCAATAGGCAATAAAAGTAAAAAACAAATATGCTCGTGTTAATATAATAAAAAAAACAATAGCCTAGAAAGCCACAATGAAGGTACTCAATGACTTGGCAGAAGCCAGAGCAACAAGAGAATAAACCATTAAGGGAACGACAGGAAAGATCATAGACAAAAATCAAACGCCACCATCCCAATGGGCTTTAGGTAGGCGTCATCATAGGATCCACAGCCTGTCCGGTCATCGTACAATTAAAGAGGAAAGCATAATGGCGAACTGTAAAAGGGTCCACCACAAAGCATGCAGTACGTTGCAAAATGATAGGGTTATAACCTCTTTTGACAAACTTGTTAACGAGTTGAACAAAGATAGTATAAAAGTGATCATGACCAAGAATCTTACGACGTTTATAAATCACATCACCATAGAAGTCAGGTTGTGATAGTCCTTGTCGCAGAAGAGTCCTTAAATTATTTTTATATTTGGAAAGAAGATCAGGGTTACGATAATACAATTTTGCAAAGGTTTTACGAAGTTTATGGTAACGGTAACTCTGATTGAGTAGCGTTTTAGTTATACAAAGATTACGAATATTAAAGTCCTCAACTCGAGTACAAGCTCTTGAAAAACGAATAAGTTGAGACACATATACCCCATAAGAAGTTGCTCGGGGAACATCCCCATCCAAATGGGCGTAATTAACAATGTCAAAATTAAAATCATCTCTCTTGTCATAGATTTTGCTAATTATCTGACCATTTTCAATCGAGAGATCTAAATCAAGAAAAGAAGCCTTATTATCAGATATATTAGCTTTATTAAGCTGAAGTTCTTTAGGATAAATATTATCAACCATAGTTGGAAAGAAAGGGTTGTCAATGTTCAGTATGTCATCCAGATAGCGAGAGGTGTCATTAAAAGCTTCAATAACATCTGCCTGTGTATCTGGTGAAAGACTCAACACGAAATCCCCTTCATAGCAAAATGGTGCACAGTTCGTACCCATAGGGAAACCAACAATTTGTCTATAAACGGTGGTACCATACCTGACGAAAATATTATTTAATAGGAAGATGAGTGCTTCACAAACTTCATAGCAAGTCCACATAGTATAATTGTCTAAACTGCCGTTAGTAAAAAACGCTTTAATATTATTACATGCCAAAAATGTAGTATTTTCTCTAGCGAATGTTTTTTTAATAAGAGAAATTAGCTTGTCTTTAATAAGATGATGTGGTAAGGTTGTATATAGTGTAGAGAAGTCATAAGTACTACGTGATGAAACTTGACCTTTATTGAAAATTTTATCAAGAACGTCTCCTGAATTTTTTATAGACCAAAATAAATTAATCCCAGCGTTTTCATAAGTTTTATCACAATATAGTAGAGGAATTACCTATATCTACGCGATTTTTAATGTAAAATATTAAATACTCAATATTACTGCATTTATATGTATACAAAGCTATTTTATGAGTATTCTAAGAAGAAACATGGTTCGTATTCCAGTTCTGTAAATTATTAATTATGATCATAACAATATCTTGAATAAAATGCTGCCCAGCTGTTTATTCCTGCCGGAGAACTACGAGTTTTTACGATTTTCTCGGACATGCGCAATGCGATTACAAACTATTGGGCGCAGTTCCGATAGCAAACGAATTGATAGGAACTCTTCGCTAATCAGACGAGGTAGTTCCGATTGTAAACGAATAAGATCGTAAAATCTCCGCAATCGGCTTGTCTAAAACAATTACGAACACAATTTCAAAAATCCGATCTTTTCAATCCTGTTTTTCCCCAGCAAAACGCATATTACATTGGGTGAAATTATTGCCATTTACCTTTTTCATAGTCCTCTTTATAATTAAGTAAAGTTTATATCAATTGGTGGACAAAAAGATATAGGTAGAGCCTCTTTAACGTGATCTTTAACGGCAGTAAGACAAGAAGTTAAAAGTTTGGAGATGTTTGTTGTGGTGCAGGCACTAGAATTAGAAATAAAGCGAGCCTTATACGGATTTTTATGTAATTTAGGCATCCAGTACATAGTAAGCAGTTTATTTTGCTTATCGTTTACACCAGCCTTGAAAGTAGTGCACCGAGTGATATGTGCGGAAACAACATCATCCTCAGTAGAATTAACTGGAGTATATGAATTAGTGCTGCCGAGTTCCAGAGATAAAACATTGACGTAATGTAGGCGTCAAACACTAATTATATTATTAGCTGCTTTATCTGCAGGAACTAAAACAAATTTATTATGAAATTCCTGAATTCCCGATTTTAAATTACGAAAGGAAAACCTAGGTCTCGGAGGTAGTAAAGAGGGGTTAGCATTATAAAAGTTAATAAGTGTATCTATAATTTTAAGAATTGACTTTTTCCAAGTAGAAAGCGAGTTTGGGTTCGCATGTTCTCTACGACACCATTCTATACTAAAATATTCAATCGAGTGGGCGATCTCGGCACGACAGGCATTAAAATCAATAGTTGAAGGTAATCTATACTTAGGACCTTTCGAAAACAAATGCCGAATACGTTTATCAACAATATCAAAATTACCAGTGATGACATGACTTGCTGGAGCATAGCAACATTTTGATGTGTTGCATTCACATTCCTTAGGAGTATTATGTACTATATCAAGGTCAGAAACTATTTTGTTGTAGTTGAAAATAATATTTATAATAGGCGTTTTATACTTATAACATATTACAGGACTTTCGGAATTTCTGAAATATTTTGGGATAGAATCAACTACATGAGTATCCCGAAAGATACTAGGCATTATGTTTAAATAATATCCGACAGGTATATAAGTGTATAACAAGCAAGGTTTTACGCAAGCGTAAAATAGCTGCCGAGGGACAAGAAGTTAACATAATAATATATCAAGTCACGGGTGTTAAAACAATATTGAAAAATATAAATGTTGTCACGGAGACATAAACACGCCACGACCGTTTTTTCTTACATTCTTCCCGATTTTTACCATCAGTTCTTCCTACCAAGCATTTTAAATCAATGTGGGCGACCTCGCTTCTTTCTGTTCAAAAACCTTGACATGCCTTACATATTGATTACAATTACCTTGTAATACGACGCGCTAGAAGTACACATCACCACCGAAATACAATTGTTCATGTGTGCGTTAGAGTGTACATTACAACACATATAAACTGTTACTATGTGTAATTATAAGATTGCGTTATCAAAGTGAAAAATGTAAAGGAATAATATAAACCAATGAAAATTAAAAAAAAGAAAAAAAAAAGAAAAGGGGAAATCAGCAGGCTTGAACCCTACCTTCCTGGGCACTAGTTGTTACGGTGCCTCGACCAACTGCACTATTGAGACTTCTGAATGTTTCGTCGCTAATATACATATAATAGTAATGACTACATGCCAATCGTGAACGCTCGGCCAATCCCGTCATTCTTCGGGATCCCGCAAAGCAGTGTAGGAGATGTTGCGAATGGATTACATGCTACATTTTAGTAGACTGGTTTACGAAAATGTCATTTCAGCAAATGAAATGGTAACCTTTCAACATTACAAAATATGTGTTTATACCATTCAAGTTTTTCAGACGAGTTCTCTAGGAATTCAAGTTGTAAAGCATGCGTATTGCCACTTACATGAGTCACAGTCTGTTAACCATAGACAGATATAAAAGTCATATAAGAGTCAGCTGCCTTCGGCAGCTGAATAACAGTTTTGAAACGGAAGTGTTTATTGGAGGGCACTGTAATAACAACAAATACAAATATTTTTTAAACTTTAATAGATTTGGCAAATATTGGGCGTGGCATGGATTGAATGTTTAACAATTGGGTTGCCGGTTAAGCACAAAATACCATTATGGCAAGCCCTTACATCAGAAAGCATTAAGCAAAAAAGCAAATTGAATATTACAATATTAAGGACATAAATACATGTGCACTAAATTAAATGTTCATTATGAAAGCAACTTTTCTGATTTAGGCAAGTGTTGAAAGCACGGTTGATATTCAAGCATAATTACAAGTGCACCGAATTCAATCAAAATGTCTTTTAGCAATGCGTACGGACAGCAAATTTGTATGTAATTTATGTTTAGATTACAATTCAGTCTCTGGGTATACATGAGCTGAATAGAGTTATACTGAAACTCCAATAACCATTGACTATAACATATATTATAGTCAGTATTATTGGAGAGCACTGTAATAACAACACATAAAAATATTTTTTAAACTTTAATAGATTTGGCAAATATTGGGCGTGGCATGGATTGAATGTTTAACAACTGGGCTGCCGGTAAGCACAAAAGACCATTATGACAAGCGCTTACAGCAGAAAGCATTAAACAAAAAAGCAAATTGAATATTATAATATTAAGGACATAAATACATGTGCACCAAATTAAATGTTCATTATGAAAGCAACTTTTCTGATTTAAGCAAGTGTTGAAAGCACGGTTGATATTCAAGCATAATTACAAGTGCACCGAATTCAATCAAAATGTTTTTAGCAATTCCTACGGACAGCAAATTTGTATAATATGAACTAAGGTAAAACCTTGAGGCGCGCACAGAAAATGTGAACGTAAATTTTAAACAGATAAAACTCAATGAAAGAACAATACAAATAACTTGTCAAATTGAAAGCAACTCAATAATGAGGTCCTCTCAGGTGTTTTGGGGAAAATGGCCATTTATATTTGGTGAACAAGGGAACAATGGCTGTTATTTTCAGGGGAAAAGAAAATATTGACACATATTTTTAGGGGACAATGGAACATGACTTTACAGGAAATAAAATTCTAACATTTAGTTTTAATATTTAAAAATAAATCACAAGAAGTTAACATTTCAAACAATATCTTTGTGATGACAGTGTTGCAACTATAATTATTGTAGGCCAGAATGAATTTTGGGGAACATTAGCAAATCTTTTAAACATTAAAAATACATTTAGAGAACAGGGGAACATTGGACAAATAATGTTGGGGAACAAAACAAAATAGTTGTTGGGAACAAGGGAACACTGACTCATATTTTCAGAGAACAAAGGAAGATGTACCCCTTCCATCCTCCTGTGGGCCTCAATAATAATAAGAAGAATGAATAAATCATTAAATGCAATGTACAATTTGAAAGGGGCAAATTGCATTTATCATATTCAGTCCTACGTACAAGGTACAGATCAGACCCAAAAACCCAGAAATTCATTGCTATCATAAAAATTACCAGTACTGTTATTCCCCGAGCAGGTTGTCCAGATAAACACTTGTTAATGATCATGATAAATTGCCGGGTCAGCATTGCCCAGCCATGTTTTATTACTGCTCTCTGATAAGCATCCACAGAGTTTGACTTTAAACCTGCTTGCATATAATTCAATGCAATTTTGAGTTTTCACTTTATCTTTTTATATTTTCACAGGTTAAATTATATTATTGGTACAATATAATCAACAGTTAGTGATTTGCAAAAACAGTTTTCTTTAAACTCTTCTCATAATTAATATTAATAATTGAACAAATGCAAGTAATGAAGAAAAACTAATGGGACACCGCGAGTTTTAAAAACAAAAAGATTGCCGTGTGTCCCTTTAAACTTTGGTATAATCTGTTGTTTCTGATTTTTTTTAAGCCATCCAGTTTATAATTATATTGATGTGGTTAAATGAGGGTTATATATATTGATGTGGTGACATGAGGGTTATATTTATTGATACGGTTAAATGAGGGTTATATATATTGATGTGGTGAAATGAGGGTTATATATATTGATGTGGTGAAATGAGGGTTTTTAAGTATATAAATATTGATCTGATAATGAGGGTTTCTAAATATGCATGAACATTATGAACATCAATAGATTTATACTATATTACTACAAAGTGTACTTATTAGCTCTACTGGCCAAAGGCCAGCAGAGCTTATGGGATGCCGAGTTGTCCGTCGTCCGTCCGTCGTCAACTTTTGTCTCGTTAAGACGATAGGGCCTTCATTTTTCATCCGATCTTTACCAAACTTTAACAGGTTATTAATATCAATAAAAGCTCAGATAAGTTCGAAAACCAGCCAGATCGGACCAGTTACTGCGGAGTTATGGCCCTTGTTTTAGTTAAAAATGCTATATTGCTATATTTTGCCTCGTTAAGACGATAGGGCCTTCATTTTTCATCCTATCTTTACCCCGCCTCGTTAAGACGACAGGGGCTTCATTGTTCATCTGATATTTACCAAACTTTATCAGATTGTTAATATCAATGAAAGCTCGGACGAGTTCGAAAACCAGTCATATCGAACCAGTAACAGCGGAGTTATGGCCCTTGATTTAGTTCAAAATGCTATATTTTGCCTCGTTAAGACGATAGGGCCTTCATTTGTCATCCGATCTTTACGAAACTTTATCAGATTGTTAATGTCAATAAAAGCTCGGTCAAGATCGAAAATCAGCCAGATCGGACCAGTTACAGCGGAGTTATGGCCTTTGATTTGGTTAAAAATTCTATAATTTGCCTCGTCATACGATAGGGCCTTCATTTTGCATCTGATCTTTGCCAAACTTTACCAGATTTTATGACTTTCTTTTTTATATGATTTTTTTTTTTTTATGTTTTTTTTTTTATGTTTTAAATTGTTTTTATTATTATTTAATATTACTTTTTTTTAAATTATAATAATTTTTTTTAAAATTATTATTACGATTTTGCATCTGATCTTTGCCAAATTTTACCAGATTTTATTACTTTTTTTTTTTTAGCTCTGTGTTGGACCAGTCGGACCAGTAACAGAAGAGTTATGGCTCTTGATTTAGTTAAAAATGCTATATTTTGCCTCGTTAATACGGTAGGGCCTTCATTTTTCATCTGATCTTTACCAAACTTTACCAGATTCTTTAGTTATGTCCCTTGATTAAGTTAAAAGCTGTTTTTTGCCCGAAACTTTCAAAAAAATGTAAATGGCAGTCACTCGCTTCATTGATGTTATGAGAGCCATGTTAGCCATTAGAGCGTCCACAGGCCCTCTTGGGCCTCTTGTTTTTTTTTGATAATGTTATAATTACTGTGAACTGTCGAAGATTTGACAGTAAAATACAATTATTAAAAATACAATCTAAGTTGTTGTATACTATAGTAAGTAAAACAATATTTTTCTCATTTTAAAGCAACTGATATAATTTCCATTTGTATTAAAATAAGTCTGTGCTAGTAACCAGGTAACACTATATATAAAATAAATAAACTGAATTTTCATCAAATACATTGTTTTATTTCATGATTTCTGCTGCAGAATGAGCCTCTCAGAGATGCCAGCTGTTCCACATTAGCACTGGCTACTTTTATAGCAGTTAATTTGTTAGGGGTCTTTAAAAGGCTGCTACCTGGGGAAATTGTAACTGTATCATGATTTTATCTCTGGCTCCGATCCGAGCTGATTTTGTACCTTGTGGGGGAGACTGTTTTGTTCATACTGAGGGGGCACTGATTAAAACAGGCAAAACATATGTTCAAAATGGTTTTTGATTATGATAATAATGAATTCAAGTATATATACTCAGTCGCAAAAGAAAATTTACACTTTGAAAATTTTACTTTACACTCCTATCCTTTTTATCAAGCAACAGTCCTTAATGATTCAACCTATTGAAAAACAAATGACAACATGATATTGGAATAGAATGATAACAATTTTGGTACCAAACATGACATATATTAATTTTGGAATGTATACATTTTATTTAAAAAAATACTCATTTCACACTTTCTTTCACAACTGAGCTTTATACACTTTCTTTTGCAACTCAGTATATTTAGATTAAAACGTTTTAGACTAGCTTAAAAGAAACTAAACTGCCAAATTCAGCATTTACCTCACTGCTTCAAGTATACACTGTCGGGATATAACTAAACTGAAAGATTGTTAACTTTACATACACTGTTCCAATTGCTTTTTTACATTTATTTTTCTTTTTGCCAGAAATGTTGATATTTTCTATGTTATTATTTATTACTAAATATATGCAAACTGTGACCTGTGTATTTAGCCAATAACACTAAATATGATTCACAAATAGATGAGAGATGGGGAGAATTGTTTTAATTCGAACACCACAGTCCATCTGTCCTGATCTTACCTTGAATACAAACCGTCTGTACAAGATGGCAAGTTGCATTCACTTCAGTGCATGGGTTTGAAGAAATCCAATCTGTGTGTGACTCAATGGCCCACTCCTAAAAGATGCTAGTGTCACTATCCAATGCTGGTTGTAAATGCCTGACAGAATAATGCAACTATCAGTCACAGACAACCATTTATATAT
The DNA here is from genome assembly GCA_037043455.1 of Cyrtodaria siliqua. Classification (NCBI taxonomy): domain Eukaryota; kingdom Metazoa; phylum Mollusca; class Bivalvia; order Adapedonta; family Hiatellidae; genus Cyrtodaria; species Cyrtodaria siliqua. The sequence continues at coordinate 125,234 of JAWPHD010004234.1, forward strand.
AAACAAAGGATAGATGACTCTTTTCTTGAAGATGTTCAGTGTGATGCAGCCCTTCTGTAGTGTAAATCTCATTTTTGCTTTTCACTGAAAAAGCAGTTACAGTACATCCTGGTGTTTCATCTCTGTTCTGGTCTGTTGTGTTCCGGTGAATCGTACCACTGGTCCATAATTATGTCATAAAACAAATACAAACAATTCAGGTTTTTAAATTCTATAATGAGGTCATTTTTACCATACCACAGATATTACTTACAAATCACTATCTGAGTCAAATAAATGAGAACCAGACCATCCGCCATATTTTAAACGATCGGACACTCACCTGTATGGGCACAATAGAATCTGGACTTAAGATTGTGTTTAGTGTAATGTATCTACCTACAGTCTATAGTGCTGCCACACTGGAATACCACACCGTAGTACACACAGGAGTGTGTGTGTGTTGTGTGGGTCGGTCGGTGTGTGTGTGTGTGTGGGGTGGGGGGAGGTATTTTTAAATGAACAAATCCAGGGGGTGAGGACCAGCCTGCAATCCTATTATATCTAGCCTTCATCGGCCCGATATTTTTTTTATATCGGACCAGTATCGCAAACGATATCGGCCCGAGATCGGCGTGCCCATCGGCTTCAAGTCGGACCGATATCTTGTCGGCTGCACATCGGTCCAATATCGGTTAGACATCGTTTTAGTTTACTATCCATCATCGGTTAGACATCATTTTAGTTTATTATTCATCATCGGTCCAATATCGGTTAGTTATCTATCCAATATGTATCCGATATAGTTTCGACCCGAAGTGGGCCCATTATGACAGATAAACATCAAATTCGTTCTATTGTCACCATCCAGCTAGCACAGTGTCAGTATGTAGTTAGAGCATCGGATTACCTATCCAAAATACATCTATATGTTTCGCAACATACAAGGTTATCGGCGTTTTAACTCCGTCCGATTTTTTTTATCAAATCGATTTAATGAATACTGACTACCTTATATATATATATTTTTGTTGGTGCTTATCTCAATTAGCTCGATTGGAAAAATATTCATTAGCCATAAATAAAACTCTTGTGAATGTAGGTAGCATCATTTTGCAATGTAAAAAATGACATTTGCGAGGAATATCTGTTCACATTAACAATAAATATACAATATTCAAAATGACATGTCATTACCTCCCTTTATGGATTTATGGCGTGTTATATCGGACCGACAGCGGCCCGATATATGGTATCAACTGATACAAACTACGTCGGCCTGACGTTGGCCCGAGATATAATAATAGACATTAGAAGAAATGTGCTAAATTCATTCACATTAATGCATTGAACAATCAATTTAGCATGCCATACAAACAAAAAACTCAAACATTGGAAAATATTGAGAATTAATATCCAACATTTAGAGAAAGGCATATCCAACATTTTCAGCAAATCATAAAAAGAACACACAAACCCAGTCAGCAAGCCTATATCGGACCGATATGTTTTCTATATACGGATAACTGATAGACATCAGGCCTTGCCGCTCTGTTACCGATATCGGATAGATATCAGCAACAGAGCGGCAGTCTGCATAACGGCCCGATGTCTATGACAGATAACGGATAGACATCGGGCCGATCTGTCGACATTCCAACCAATTACCGATATCTATCCAATATGGCCATGCTGGCTGGGGAGTGGTGGGGTGGCTTGTAGTCTAGACTTTTCAGGAGAGGGATGTCTGTCTGAGGAAACTTTCCCTCTTTTTATCAGGGGCGGGGGTGGGGGGTGTGTGGGGGTGGGGGGATATTTTGTAGATTGTTCTAGGGGTAGTCTCAAGAAACGCTTTCCGTTCGCGGCGAGGGTGGTTTGTCCATAAATAATTAATCATTTAAACTTGTTCAACATAAACTCACAAAAGTGTTCGTACGAAGTGAAGGCGTTGGCCATAATTAATCATTTAAACTAGCTCAACATCAACTGACAGAAGTGTTAGTACAAACTGAAAGCAATCCGAGTCTTCCAGAAATTACCTCAGTTGTCACTAGTCGTCTGTAAATAATGTCAATTTGTAGCATGGTCGGTGACATTTCCTTTGATAAATGCAGAGCATTAAATCGTTTAATTTAGGGTAACTAAAGGGGCGTGGCTATGCCGTACTACAACTACCGGATATTGGAATTTAGAGTACGGTCACTATGACGTCACAGTGTTACTAAGTACACCATGCTACAAAAAAGATAGAGTCTGTCTCAGTGTCACAGGATGACCTTAGTGGTTGGGCTAACTCAGGAAAGAATCAATGACGGTGAATGCATTTACATAAGTTTAATGCAACTTTTAAAAAATGTTTAATATATATACAATTATCTAAAAAAACAAGCGAATACACAAATGAACTATGAAAAGAATGTTCTCCTGAACGTTTAAGACGTTCTTAGTATTGTTATAAATACTGAATGTCTAAGACACTAAAGTGTTGTTAAAGCTATAACAATGTTGATCTAGCGCGATAACTGTGATGCGCGAGAGCTCATGAAGATGATGATGCGCGAATTCAAAGGATGATTGTCATCCAATGCTTTCTGTAAGGGTTGATGACGCGATGCAATGATAGTTAATCTCCACTGAGATTGTGAGTGATATTCCTCCAGTGAGGACTGGTAACGGGCCCACCTTGTGTCCCGGGGGTTGTCGTTAGTAAAACCTGGCTGCGCAGGTACGGGGACCGTCTCCACCGCTTGTAAACGTTATGCGTGGAAGCTTAGCTCCACTCCTGGATATCCAAACCTAGATGGCTTACTCCAACCCTGGATGGCTTATATCCTGGATGGCTTATATCCTGGATCCTTATATCCTGGATGGCTTAGGCTGTAATTATACATACGTTTTAGATGTCGGTTGACAAACATAACAATCTTGCATAATTATCATTACCCAAACAAATCATTATTCAATCAATATATGCAAGCTGTACTAATGATGAGTAGCAATGTATACATATTCTACAACGCCATGTATACGCTATGTACGTCGCTGTTAATCAATGCCCCTAATACATGTAATATAAACATTATCAAATTACTCATATATTACACTGACTGAGTTATGCATGCACGCATTTATTCTTGTCACTCATCTCATTGTTAACTAATGTTAACAATCGTGTATTACAATCACCGAGTTATACGCCAACGTTAACTAATGCACCTATTATCCACTGTTATCAAATTAATATTGTTTTACAATTAATGATCAATTACAATAATTACATCTAATAAAGTAACTTCAAAATCATATGCTAGTCTAAAGTTATGTTTGAGAAACATCAATGCTAACCGGATGTCGTAACCGCCAAACAAGATGGCGCCGCCCACTGAATACAAATGTACGATAAAAATTTAATAAAATTACTAACCACATGTTGCCTATGAATTTTGCCGTCCAATCTCTGTTCCAACAAAGTACTATCGATGATTCCGGCGAGAGCTAGAAGACAATGGGTTTTATAGCAAACATTACGCCCAAATCATTATTTCCCCCGTTCAGTCCGTGACAAACGTGGCTAAATCTACAGTATTGAATCTACACGAGAGGCCCCTTATACAATTTTGCCGTTTAAGGAAAATATACCTATACGTTTACATGTATTAGCACAAAACTAAACTTATGACACGGCCTCTCTGGCGGCCACTTAAAATGTGCACGCTTTTACGTGTTACATGAATAGATCATGAATATTGTGAAATTGTTTCAACTCGAACAATAGATTTTGGGTGTAACCGATAACTTACAAGAGCTATGTACGACCAGTACGCTCTACCCGTGACATTTTGTGACAACATCTCCCCACTTAAAGAAAGTGCTACACTTTTAAAATTCAACAAAATGTTAATTAATATTTACACGTTAAGAAACTATTAATTCTTCTGAGCAAATGAGCGACAAAACGTACAAGCTGATCGCTCAATCGCTTTCAGCCAGTACAACGACAGTCTTCCGGAAAACATCCACTGCAGTTATAACCTAACTATAATATGTAATTACAATTGCAACACTATTCTACACTTGTACACTACCATGTCGTAACATATACTACTATTGTACAATACACTGCAATACACTATTGTATTAAACCGGTCACTATGTGCGGCGACTTAAATATTCTGCCCCAATATTGTCCTTTCCAGGGTCTATTTCACCGACTCTACTGTTGCTAATAACACTACTTCCTGCCACTACCAGAACTCCAACTTTACACATTGCATCCATCGCATTACCAGTATACTGTTTGCGAAATGGAGTAGGGTCTCTCGTTTCCCTAATCGGCTTTGCTAACGTGTGCTTAAAGCTACACTGCACTACATCTGTTGGTCTCAACTTATCGGACCGAACAGTATTCCACTCAGAGTCTAAACGACTTACCTCTCGTTTCTCTGCTACACTGAGCATGCCCGATATATCTACATCGGCTGCTGTCTCCTTACCTACACTAGTGGGAGAATATGTGGGACTAGTGTCCTCACTACTGCCTTCCTCACTATCCTCAATAACTGCAACATTAACTACATTTAATACCCCTTGTTGCACATTATCGGTTCTACTGACATACTCTTTCAGCATATTCGCATGAAAGGTCTTTAACTTTCCGTTTATCTCGATACGGTAATCCATAGTGTTCACTATCCCTCTAACGTAAAACGGACCTTTCCATTGTAATAACAACTTGTTATTGTCGGTCGGGAGTAACAGTAACACCTGGTCATCTATCTTAAACTTCCTAGCTCTAGCTTTCTGGTCATAGTACCGTTTATACTTGGTACTTGCCTTAACTAACTGACTTTGAGCTATCTTACAAGTCTCCTCTAGTTTCTCATTCAGATCTAAAACATACTGATATGTAGTCACTATCATCACTATCTACTTCACCTGCCCATATCTCTCTAAGAATCCTCATGGGATCTCTAACTGACCTACCGTACAATAACTCAAACGGAGAAAATCCTAAACTCTCTTGTGGAACCTCTCTAAATGCAAACAATAAAGCATTGCGATACTTGTCCCAATCTTTGCGTCTCTCGGTACACATACGCCGTAACATTTGCTTTAACGTCCCGTTAAATCGTTCGACTAACCCGTTACACATATGGTGATATGGTGTTGTCATGATTTGACGCAAAGACAATAACCTGCTTACTTCAGCCATAAGTTCTGACGTAAACTGTGACCCACAATCAGTCAGCATTTCCTCTGGTACACCTAGCCTACTGAACATATCAACTACTCTCTCAGTTTCAATTGAGGGCAATGCTACTGCCTCCGGATACCTAGTTGCATAGTCTACCATGGTTAAAATGTACCTATTTTTCCTATCCGACACTGGAAAAATTGGTCCAACTATGTCTACGGCTACCCGCTTAAATGGTGTATCTATCAGGGCATCTGACCTAAATGTACTTTGGTCACTCGACCTTTTGGTACTGTCCTTTGGCATACATCGCAGGACGTACAATACCTAGTTACATCTCCACTAACGCCTGGCCAATAAAATTCTGCCAATACTCTATCAGACGTTTTCTTTACGCCTAAATGACCTCCCATAATCGACTCATGAGCTACCTTAAGCACTGTCGTTCTATACTGGGTAGGTACCACTAATTGGTGAAACTGTCTACTACCACTATCGTCAAATTCTCTGTACAATAACCTATTCTTATGTACAAACTTACAACTACCGGACCCTTTACACTTCTTCACTACACCATCCTTGGCCTTCACCTTACAAGGACCTAATGACTCGTCTTGAGTTTGTGCTTCTATAAACTCCGCTTTAGATATGTCACCTACGGCTGCAGGAACCTTTAATTTTCTATAAGCCTGAGCTTGCTTCTGAACCTGCGCTCTAGTCTCTACGGCATTACTTATGCTACTTCTAAAATCGGACATTACCGGAAGTGCTGAACCTTCTATGTTCCCTATCGTTAAATCATACATCGGGTCATCCATACATAGTGCCTCTGTAGTCCCTTTAAAGAAAGGTGTATCTACATCTATTCTCGCTATTGGCACGTGCTCTACCGACTTATTTAACAACATACACGGTGACTGTTTACCTACCAACTGGTCATCCGTAACTAAACTACGCCTAACTACCACACCTGTACAACCTGTATCCCTCATTACAATTACGTCCGTGCCATTCACTCTACCATCTGCCGTTGGAAGATTTGCATACGGAAAGAGACATGTTCCGATCTTCGCCATTACACCATCCGATTTAACACAACAGCTACTACTCTCGGTTTTAATAACCGGACTATTACTACCTCTGCCTCTACCTCTACCTCGGTTTTGACCACCTCTACCTCTACCAAAATTCCATGGGTTGTTAAAACCTTGGTTCTGATTCCCTGCATTGTTGTCCACTCTACTATTGTCACTAAAGTTGTCTACGACAGCGGACACTTTCACCGCTTTCCTACACTCATGTGAAGCATGATTCCCATTACAGTGACGACAACGAATAAAAGGTCTACCTATGTTACCACTATTGCTACCTCCTCTAGAACCCATCGAACTACCTCCACCTCTATAGTTTCCACTGTGGCCTCTCTGTTTATGATCGTCCCCTTGCCTATCTCTAAAAGTTCTGTCTTTCGACACTACATTATGAGCTTCACCTCTAGCCTCGGCAAACTGATCTGCTTGAGTTGCCATTTCATTTACACTAGTTAGTTTTCTTTCTTTAAGAAATAAGAACAGATCTCTACTACAAACATTGAATAGCTGGTCCCGCAACAAGAAATCTATGAGGCCCTGATAAGTCTGCGCTACCTTCCCTAACTCTAACCACCTATCTAAGTAATTTCTAGACCTACTAATAAACTGAATAAATGACTCGCCTTTCTCAGACAGACAAGCTCTAAACCGCTTTCTAAAACCTTCTTCAGTTAGCTCAAATCTCTTTAAAAGAGCATCCTTTAACTTGTCATAGTCAAGAGCATCTACACTAGGTAATCTAGAAAATACATCTAAGGCCTTGCATATCAATAACGCACTTAAATGAACTGCCCACTTATCTTTGGTCCATTCCTGTAACTCAGCATAACGCTCGAACCGTAACAAGTAACTGTCCATGTTATCTTTGTCAGCATCAAAGTATGGTAACTTCGAACCTTTTAACTTTCCAGAATAACTATCTTTCCCTACAGTTCCACTGTCCTTACTATGTGTCTTAGCTGCTTCCAACTCTAAAGCTAACTTATGCTCAAACTCTTTTTGCTCCCTTTCCATTATCATCTTAGCCTTAGCTAGTCTACCATCTGTTTCGAACCTCTCATGTTCTAACTCTTGCTTCTCCTTTACTATTCTACTTTCTAATTCTACCTTCTCTTTATCATCATCTCTTTCCTGCTTTGCTAATTCTCTTTCCTTAAGTCTAAATTCCCTTTCCCTAGCCTGTTCGTCTTTAACAAAGGTTCTAAGCTCCTCTCCAGCATAACCTAACTCCTTACCCATTTCCGTAAGATCCTTTATGGACGTCATGTCTATGGACATTGAGGACTACTAACTACAATAATTACAATACACACGTCACTAATAATTCTACTCACCTAACTACTAATGGTAAGTCACTGTGTCCTCAGTAAATACCTGGGCATCATCATAGGACAAGTTACATACACATTTGTACTAGCGCTAACTACTAACGGTTATGTATAGATAGTATCTAGCTTCCACAAAACATATACACTACATAAAATATCTATATTTGATATTGGACATAAACCTTAAACAATCATCGAAATGTGTATAACATGTACATGTATATTTACTTCTCCCATTAATAAAAGTATACTCGAGTGTCACAACATGAGTAGAACGTCTTGTTCGCCAACCTAATTGGATACTATGTGTATATCAAGGGAGGGAAAAACAAACACCCAAATTATTGAGCAAAAGTGCCTCAGACCCACTCGTGTAGACCACTGCGACCTCGCGCCAAGGAAAGAACAGACAAAACAACAGTTTGGACTCACCCTACCCTTGTCGTGTCTTGACTTGTCTTCCAAGCTGTGGTCGTGATCGTCGACAGTCGCCTTGATGGATCAGAGTGTGGTACACAATTCTAAAATAATAAGTAGAGATTTAGTATATCATTATAACTTATTGATTCTTTCCCTCCGTAGTCGCCCAAAATCCCACTACTCTGAAAACCAGTTGTCACAGGATGACCTTAGTGGTTGGGCTAACTCAGGAAAGAATCAATGACGGTGAATGCATTTACATAAGTTTAATGCAACTTTTAAAAAATGTTTAATATATATACAATTATCTAAAAAAACAAGCGAATACACAAATGAACTATGAAAAGAATGTTCTCCTGAACGTTTAAGACGTTCTTAGTATTGTTATAAATACTGAATGTCTAAGACACTAAAGTGTTGTTAAAGCTATAACAATGTTGATCTAGCGCGATAACTGTGATGCGCGAGCGCTCATGAAGATGATGATGCGCGAATTCAAAGGATGATTGTCATCAAATGCTTTCTGTAAGGGTTGATGACGCGACGCAATGATAGTTAATCTCCACTGAGATTGTGAGTGATATTCCTCCAGTGAGGACTGGTAACGGGCCCACCTTGTGTCCCGGGGATTGTCGTTAGTAAAACCTGGCTGCGCAGGTACGGGGACCGTCTCCACCGCTTGTAAACGTTATGCGTGGAAGCTTAGCTCCACTCCTGGATATCCAAACCTAGATGGCTTACTCCAACCCTGGATGGCTTATATCCTGGATCCTTATATCCTGGATGGCTTAGGCTGTAATTATACATACGTTTTAGATGTCGGTTGACAAACATAACAATCTTGCATAATTATCATTACCCAAACAAATCATTATTCAATCAATATATGCAAGCTGTACTAATGATGAGTAGCAATGTATACATATTCTACAACGCCATGTATACGCTATGTACGTCGCTGTTAATCAATGCCCCTAATACATGTAATATAAACATTATCAAATTACTCATATATTACACTGACTGAGTTATGCATGCACGCATTTATTCTTGTCACTCATCTCATTGTTAACTAATGTTAACAATCGTGTATTACAATCACCGAGTTATACGCCAACGTTAACTAATGCACCTATTATCCACTGTTATCAAATTAATATTGTTTTACAATTAATGATCAATTACAATAATTACATCTAATAAAGTAACTTCAAAATCATATGCTAGTCTAAAGTTATGTTTGAGAAACATCAATGCTAACCGGATGTCGTAACCGCCAAACAAGATGGCGCCGCCCACTGAATACAAATGTACGATAAAAATTTAATAAAATTACTAACCACATGTTGCCTATGAATTTTGCCGTCCAATCTCTGTTCCAACAAAGTACTATCGATGATTCCGGCGAGAGCTAGAAGACAATGGGTTTTATAGCAAACATTACGCCCAAATCATTATTTCCCCCGTTCAGTCCGTGACAAACGTGGCTAAATCTACAGTATTGAATCTACACGAGAGGCCCCTTATACAATTTTGCCGTTTAAGGAAAATATACCTATACGTTTACATGCATTAGCACAAAACTAAACTTATGACACGGCCTCTCTGGCGGCCACTTAAAATGTGCACGCTTTTACGTGTTACATGAATAGATCATGAATATTGTGAAATTGTTTCAACTCGAACAATAGATTTTGGGTGTAACCGATAACTTACAAGAGCTATGTACGACCAGGAAGCTCTACCCGTGACATTTTGTGACACTCAGCTCGTTTGTTATTTAAACACCTCTATGGGCTACGCCCATCTCGGTGTTTAAATAAGCCAACTCGCTGAGACCAGACTCTATATATTACATTTACTAGTCTTACGTCACTGATTTTAACACGCGCTAATTTACATAATCTTGAAAGTTTCCGGACAGGACGATTTAATGTTCAAATCGGGTGTTTACAAATAAAATGTATACCAATTTATTCACTCAGATATGCCCCTAGTGTTGTTTTAACAATGTGCGCTATGCAGTTGTTGACATGTTCGGTATATTCTTGAAGTTATTGACAATTTTTTAATTTTACCTCGAAAATGACAGCTTCTCTACAAAGCCTCAGTTTCGCATTTTAACCCTTTACATATTATGCTGCACATATTCTATAGGACTTTGTCAAGGAGTCAGAGAGCTTTTCAAATTATTTCTGAAACTCTATTCTATCCAGTCCTAACGGAAACGTTGCATAGAAAAAGGTTTTAAAGAAAATAAATCAGATTTTCGAAACAAAAGTTAGAATAATTACTACCGGTGTCTGTGTTAGAACAGCTTAAAGCTTTACAACGACGATTTACCATCAAAATCGAGATGCATAAATTAGCAATTATCCTTTTTTTTTCTTTTTTTCTTTTTCCTCCCGTTACCGTAAAGTTTGCTTGCTCTCGAAGTGCCTTCGGCACTTCTCGCTAACTGTGCTCGCTATAATTTATGTTTAGATTACAATTCAGTCTCTAGGTATACAGGAGCTGAATAGAGTTAAACTGAAACTTATATGTCCTTCCTTTCACACCTTAGCTGCCCGCCATAGAGTGTTCAGGCTCCCATCCACCGCCAAAAATAGGGGAAACCGTTTTTGGCAGCAGCGAAGAGTGCCTACCAAAAGCAAAATATCCTAATGCCACGCCCCAAAACAGAAATGGTGCCAAAAAAGAATATATTTTCCTTATCACTGCCTACTTTCAATGAAACATTCAAAACCAGCTGCTAACTGGTTAAGAAACAAGTTGTTTCCCACATTTGATAAATGAACACCATCCTGTTCAAGAAAGGTATCATCAGGCTGAATGTGAGATTGTAGCAGATAAAGGCCCCCAATATCTATTATCGCCTTAGCAGCATAACTGTTAGCCGCTTTCTGGCCCTTTCCATTGCAGCAGGGTTGTTAGAATAACGCCATGAAAACCTAGGAAGTATTTAAGGCCAAATAACGACTACATCAGGCAAATTGACCCTAAAAAACTTAGCTTAACATTCTTTCTAAGAACCTTTAATGGGTATTTCCCTAAATCATTTCCCCCACAGTGCAGAAAAATGTAGGCTGAGACTGGACCAAATTCCAACAGGTACTGAATCTTGCTCCGCACGTCTAGGAGACCCAAACCACTATAGCCTTGCCACCATACTGTTACATGAAGTCGTGCAAGTCCTAAATTGAGCCCATCTGGTCTTGTACGCGCCATCAAAAACGCCTTCTTGACAATCGATGAACCCAGACACCAGATTGTTTTATCACCTAAAATGACTTGGTTATTGTTAATATTTAGCTAATAACGTGACTGTTTTATTAGCTAATCTGCTATAATTGGGAGAACATGCACTGGGAAACGAACATAAGTTTTATAAGCCTCAATACTCCATCTCCCCATTGCTTTAATAGACTCTGGGAGGAATTTCTCTACTTGCGGCTAAAGTAGCTGCCCCTATTTTGAAAGAATGTGATTTGTATCTTGAATAGTCAATGCCAAGAAAATCTAATGATTTTAGCTAAAGGACCCTGTATATGAGGCCGTACCGTAAGAAACTTTTCTAAGGCATATATTGGACACAAAGTGTCTCCAGATCTTGTGAATTTCAGAATGGTGCCGCGACCGAACTGACCTGTTTTTGAATACCTAACGTGAACAGCAAGAGTCCCGTTCTGGGAACTCAAACTAATATCCTCAATTGATAAGATATTGGCCAACGGAGCCCCTTTTGTGACTGCTAGTTCACCAACCCTAAAAAAGCCGCAAAAAGCCAAAGTAAAAGCTGTACTAAATAAAGTGGACTCATATGTGTTTATGCAAACTACATGCAATTTTGATAGAAAGTGGGTGAGCCCTGGGGTGCAGGGGCTCGCACAGGTCTGCACCAGACATTTCCTTCTGGTTTTCTGGCAAAACACAACCTAGAAGGATGATCACCGGAACATGACAAGCACTTATGACTGTATGAACACACATGGCGAGAACACCGGTTCAAGTTAAAATCAAAACATCTTTTCTGGGCAAAATGACCACCGGTACTTGCACAAGCGTGACCACTTGAGGACATATAAAGTAACCAAAGCTCATAATCTATTTTCCCCCATGACATTGAAGAGTTAGAGGCTAGACGAAGACGAAATTGTTGGTGATAGTGCTTCCATTCAAAACCACCATGACGCTTTTCCCCCAGTTCTAATGACATTCATGTAATTCAACAATTCCTGGACTTTTCGCGGATGAGCCGATAAATAATTCATTTCAGCAATACTAATTAAATAATTTACGAGAAAGTTTATTTATAGTTAATATTAATTAGAAAAGAAATCTCACAGGATATAAACAAAAGAAGAGACGAAATAAAGCTTATGTTAATAAAATTGAAAAAAAATTGGTCTGACGAGAATCAAAAATGGCCGAGCAAACAATGGAAAATAGAAAACGTTATTTGCATCCAGCAACAACGTGAACCTCTGTATGAATAAATTGAAACGAATACGACCTAATCGAAGATAAAATCACGAGCAACAGGATTATTACAAAATCATAGATACTGCAAGTCTGATTTCCATAAATTCAAGTTTTTAACTGTAAGCTCAAAGCATATCTCACCTCTCTGTTAAAATATTAGAAGAAAGGGAAGATGCCGGTGTACATGTACAAATAATTTCACCGTGAAATTTACTCAATCTCAATAAATTCAAACAGCTAGTGTGTCCTCCAATAACCATTGACTATAACATTTATTATAGTCAGTATTATTTCGATTCTTCTGTCATACCCTAACAGAAGTACGACACTGTATGTGCTATTGCTGCTTTTAAATGAAAGTTGATTCCAGCTTATTATTTTTTCATTTCTGTATCGAACACAAGTCGTCAACAAGTCGTCAATATTGTCGACAATATTACAATATTGTATTAAAGGAAAGTGTGGATGTCAATTGTTGGGTCATAGCCTAACATAAGTCTTTCCAAGTTAGCGGTACAGTATTACAATGGGAAATCACGGTATTTAAATGCTATCTCGAAACCAATTGTTAATACGCATCAAGTGTTATTGAATGTGTGTGTCGATGGGCACATCGATTTCTTTTACATCATTCATCCAGGATGTTTGGCCTTGTCGTATATACACATTTAGATGACTAATATAATTATTCGAATAAAAGGTAAATAAAATAACGTTGTATATGCATTTGTAAACTACTAAATGTGTTTGTTTTATCGTTGATAAAGCGTCCGGGACATGCTGGATGGTGGATGACCTTGCCAAGGCGGCGATATAACTTAGCTTCAGTCGTAGAAAAATATTATAGTAACACTTTTGTTTAAATAATGTACGAGAGATAGGTATAATATCTGAGTAAGAACTTGAGGTGTTTATTTCCATTTGTCTGGAATAGCCTAACATAAGTATGTCATTATATAGGGTGGCATTGCAAGCGCAAGGCTATCGCGTAGCGTCAAACGAAAGTGTTGATGTCGATTTCTGGGACATAGCCTAACATTATTCTAAAAAAATAATAATATATATATATATATATAATGTTCTGTTATTGCATATTAAATTTGGTAAATTTATTGAAGCTCATATTTAAGGATTCATAGTGGGGAAAGAAAAATAATAATAATAATAAAAAATAACAAAAAGAAAAATATACAACAATATATAAACCTTATCAAATATATAGAGTTTAATAACCAGTGTTTTTGAGATACGGGAAATATCTCCCGAGGTAAAGAAATGCGCGGAGTTCTTATATCGGGGCCATTTCTCTAGCGAGGGAGATATTTTCAGTATCTCAAAAACACTGGTTATTAAACTATATATATTACATAATTTAAAATGATATTTTATTAATATTTCTGCTGATTCACGCCTTTTTACACCAGTTTGCACGAGAACGCCAAGACGACGTTACATCATCCAAGACGACGTTACGTCATACAAACAAAACAAGTGGAACCGGAACGCTTCGTTAATTTCCGTAATCGTGTTTTCCTAGTGACGGGATCTGACGAAGACGTCCGTAAAACAATCGGAACGTCATTTGGCATTTCCGCCACTGACGGAAAAGGCCGAGCAATGTTCCGTACTGGGAAATATCTCCCACTGGGAGATATTTCCCAGTAGAGCTTCCCAGTAGAGCAAACGAGTAGATATAGCTTTTCTATTCCCAGTATTTCCTATATAAATCAGAGACAATTATGTAATATATAAACCTATTCTGTCTTACTGGAGTAGCCACTGGTTTCATGCCAAAAAGGGTATCGAAAAGTCCGTATGCTCGTGGGAGAGGGACAAAAGAAGTGCAAGATAGAGTGGATCTAAAGATAATGGTTCTAACGGTACTCTAGCACTTTTGAACAAGTAACATTGGTCCCATGGCATTACTGGGAACAATGGACATAAAATCTGCATGTAAACGGTTGCAAATCAATTGCATAGCTTTTGAGTTGTAGAGTTATAAAATATTTTATAGTTGTAATCAATATCATAGTGAGCAAATATGCTTTTATATTGTGCTTTAATTTCTGTATTTGCTTTACCTTCACAGGGATAAATTACAGGGTCAAACATGTTTTTGTTTAGATAAATTTGTTAGGTGTTTTTCATTTTAGCAATTTATTTCAGTAAACAGTTTTGCCGAAAATACAGTCTAAGAGCCCATGATTTATGTAAAGCCACTTGGTTTACAGCGGGATTTCGTGGTATCTCAAGAGCTTGTGGGAAATGTTTAATCGTGTGATGCTGATCGTGGGAAGTCAACCAGGATCAGAATGTGTGAGGCGAAGACGCAGACTGGCCTAGAATTAAAGTGAATTGAACTGAATTGGGTTTTAAGGCGCACCAACACATGAAAGGTTATATGGCGCCTAACAGGAATGAATTAAAGTGAACCATATTCTTAGTGTGTTTAAAGTGATGCGCTTTTTGTTGTCGCAGTTATAACAAACCGGTATAAATTGTCACTTTTTACACTTGGAGTATGCAAATGCATGAATGTTGGCTAATGAATATACTAACTTTACACCAGGAGTCTGAAAATTGCTGAAAACGGTATATGTTATTTTATACCAAGAGTGTGAGTATGTCGATGATCATGTAATTAACATGTCGTCATTACTTAGATATCTGCGCCCTAGTGTTTATTTCAAAGTATATTAACAATAGGTTATAATACAACTGCATGTGCTTTATTATTGACGACTGGCGGCGTGTTGAATGCAGGGCTATGCTATTGTTCTTTTGTCAAATTGATGATAGATATATGTCACAGTTTGTTTTGCTTATTACAGATATTTTTTACTTACTGCTGTGTTTGCTGCTGCTATAACAGTATAACGTCCTAGATTTTCACGTCTAGCAGACAGCTTTTACACATTTATTCTGTTTGCGTACACTGATCTTTTCATTCAGTGGCTGTTGTTTGTTGTATACAGAGTGGTGGCTGATGCTGTTTTAATTATAATTAGATCTCTGTGTTATAGGTTATTTTACGCCATACCTTGCACTTCAGTTTGTGTCACCATCACGATGTCGAAAGGCCAATCAACAATGTTCCTATGTCGAATAACTGGGTATCGGACATGCGGTTGCGAGACGTACCATAGAGACCTTCAGTAGTTGGTATCATATGTTAAGCTCTCCGTTTACAATTTGCTAGTATAAATGATAGCCATGAACAAACATTTAGACCTGGTTTATGAACTAAGTTAATTGCAGACCAGACTCGTACTATGAAAGCCAAAGAGAATATGTCGCACGGAACTGTATACATTTGGGCTCCTGCCGTTTTAGTTCGAAGAGTTTATGGACATTTAGGTTTCTATTGTGAATGTCAAAGTAGGCCTATAACAATTACTTGTGTTGAATTTGGAAATATATATTGAACTGCTTAATTTCTTGCCAATGAATGTATATAGTGGCATTTCATTGTTCAGGAACAAGGAAGTAGATGATGCTTTGTTGCCTGGTACTTTGTATTTCTATTAAGAATGATAAATAGTGGGGCCTGCCCCCACATTATTTTAACTTGGGGCTTTTGAATTAATCCTAACGAAGCAAAAGTCGATGTTTTTTATGTTAAATATTGAAATCTTATAAAAGTTCATTTGTTTGTTGTTTTTAAGACAATGCTGTATTGGGATGATGTATAAGCCTTGTTTGTGAATGGTTTACAGCAAGGAATTCAATGTTTTTAAGTTAAATTGAATAAATTATACATTCAACCTTTACGCTTTGCTGTGCCTTGGCAATCGTATAGATATTTTTTTATATTTACCCTATTTGGGTTATATTAGCTCTCCCTAGCTATTTTATCGCAACAAAATGTTGTTGAGCCTTTTTGTAACTTTTATAAATTATTTATAAATTATGACATGACACAATCGCTTCATTGGTTGAAGTATGTCTGTTATACCTCTTTGGAGGTTTTTGTTTGTGCTTTTTGTAGCTTTTTGTATATGACATGACACAATCGCTTCATTGGTTGAAGTATGTCTGTTATACCTCTTTGCAGGTTTTTTGGTTGATTTTTAGTTTTTTGATTTTGTTTATGTATATGACATAACACAATCGCTTCATTGGTTGAAGTACGTCTGCCATACCTCTTTGGAGGTTTTTATTATCTAATCTGTGTTCCGCTTCCCCCATGTTTGGCGGTGCCACGCGGCTAGTGGCATGACACAATCGCTTGAAGTATGTCTGTTATACCTCTTTGGAGGTTTTTTAGTTGATTTTTTGATTTTGTATATGACATGACATAATCGCTTCATTGGTTGAAGTACGTCTTTCATACCTCTTTGGAGGTTTTTTATTATCTAAGCTGTGTACCGCTTCCCCCATGTTTGGCGGTGCCACGCGGCATGTGGCATACACATGCCGAGTGGCATGTGGCGGTATTTCACGGACACAGCATAATGTAGTTAAAATATTCTAAGTACTTTGTTATTTTCTATGCAAGAAGTTTTTAAGTTTAAGACTTGTCTTTGTGAACATCTGTTCCCAGGGTTTACACTGTACACTATTATACAGTATTCTAAGAACTTTGTTATTTTCTATGCAAGAAGTTTTTAATTTTAAGACTTGTCTTTGTGAACATCTGTTCCCAGGGTTTACACTGTACAGTGGTCAGTTACAATTTAAACTTAGTTTGGACTATGGACATTGGATTTACCTGAAATTGAAATGTTCCAATTTGATTAATTAACATTTTATTTTACACTATATATTGTTGAATCCATGGCCAGCATATTCCAATAAATATAAACTAGTAACATTTTGTTTTATTTGTAACCCATCTTAAATAATGGGATTTATTCTACTAGGGAACAAATACTAATTATTTCAGGGGGTGGAAATCAGAGGTTATTATGAATGTGTAATTCTAACGCATACACCTCTTTGCAGTGACAGCCATTTAGTCAGTATCGATCTGTTTTTGTGTTCTAAAAATCGATATTTAATTGTTATCTCCAAACTAACCCACCCACCCTCGCCTGTGTTTGTTGTTTATATTGTATTTGGTACCAGTGTCATTGGCTTGTCGTGTATATATTTCAGTGAAAAGCATGAGGAGATGAGATACCTAGTGGTCTGTCGTCGTCGTCATGGCTCTATCCGAATCTCGTTTGCGGTGGTATACATTGGTGCAATCTTTGGGGATACAGCTACAAGAAGTTTTCAAATACTACTACTGACGGTGCAAGACGTTGTGGTATCGATGCATGAGGAGATGAGATGCCTAGTGGTCTGTCGTCATCGTCATGGCTTCATCCGGATCTCGTTTGCGGTGGTCCACATTAGTGCAATCTTTGGGGATACACCTACACGAAGTTTTCAAATACTACTATTGACGGTGCAAGACGTTGTGGTATCGGAATGCGAAGAACTTTAAAATCATCTATGAACTTTGTGTCGCGGTATTTCGCGGACACAGCATAGTGTAGTTAAAATATTCTAAGAACTTTGTTATTTTCTATGCAAGAAGTTTTTAATTTTAAGACTTGTCTTTGTGAACATCTGTTCCCAGGGTTTACTCTGTACAGTATTCTACAGTATTCTAAGAACTTTGTTATTTTTTATGCAAGAAGTTTTTAATTTTAAGACTTGTCTTTGTGTACATCTGTTCCAAAGGTTTACACTGTACAGTCGTCAGTTACAATTTAAACTTAGTTTGGACTAAGAACATTGGATTTACCTGAAATGTTCCAATTTGATTTTTTACAACTACACATTTTATTTTACACTATATATTGTTGAAGCCATGGTCAGCTTATTCCAAAAAATATAAACTAGTAACATTTTGTTGTATTTGTAACCCATCTTAAATAATAGGTATAATGATAATTTATACATTTCGTCTTGTTTTCAAAAGATACCCCAAAGGTTCGTGAATCCATAAAATAACTAAAAATGTTGATTTCTGTAATAAACATATATTTTAAATGCTTATTCATTATTTTATGTATTATTACGAAATGTCAGAATAACTCTAATTTCCTATATCACATTTGTGTAATGATACCTTTCATGTAATTAATTAAATATATAAATCAATCAATCGATCAATCAATCAATAAAGGGATACATGTGGGTATTTTGCCAAAATCACACACTAAAACTTGCTGAATTCTGCAATAATTAAAAAAAAGGATATTTGTATTAGTTTCCGCTATGATAGTGTTTTTGTTTAAATCCTGTTATAAGAAGGGAACCTTAGATATAAGCTAGCTTGGGTGCGCCCTTGTGAGTTACATGACAGGTGTGGCCTGTACATGTATGGGTGTGTGTATGTCGAAACCTGCTGTTCTGCACAAATATATAGGTGTGGTCTTACGTGTAACATGACAGGTATGGGCTAAATCTGTGTGGGAATGGATAATTTGAAGCCCGCTACTCTAGGTTCTTTACAATGGGTGGATGTGTACTTACTTGTAACATTACAGGTATGGCTTGTTCTGCTCAACCCGGGACTAGAGGGTGTGAGCGGGAGCTAGCATATTTCACAACGGCTCATGAACAGTCTCAATCAAACCGAGACTGCAATATTTCGTATGTGTCGTGCTCGGCCGTTTCCAAAGGTCCATTATCGTACTCTTTTTTTTATAGCACAGTGGCTTTGCTTGTGCAGTGTGGCGGCAGTAAAACGTCTCCCAGCGCTTGCAATCAGTACTGTTATTCATTCGATCTTTGGAGAGCCCGATACTTATATTTAGTGACTACTCCGGCCGATAAAAGGCTCTGGGTATTGTTTAACCACTCATAGGATATGTTGTCTGCTTTTTTAATTTAGTCTTTTGGCTGTTACTTGTGATACCCAGGCTTCATAATCGCTATTCCCAACTAAATTCCTTTTTGTTTATTTCGCTCTTCGGGGCATACCATTTTATTAGATCCTGGGACCATACGCCGCTGGATATAGGGGATGAAATAAAGATACACATATTGCTATATCCACCGCCATATGCTTGCCATCTTCGGGATGGTTAAAATTCTGTACTGTTGATTTTTATGAATATTGAGTTCTGCTCAACCCGGGGCTAGAGGGCGTGAGGGGTAGCTAGCATATTTCACTAACGCTCATGAACAGTCTCAATCAAACCGAGAACAGTCTCAATCAAACCGTGCTCGGCCGTTTTCAAAGGTCCACTACCATACTCTCTTTTGTATCTGTATAAGTATGAGCTACTTGAAGCCCTCTGATTCATTATGTTCGTCTGTACAATACATGGGTGTATATTTACGTGTATGGTATGGTCTTTATCATTTTGAGTGTAGCGTAAAGCCTTCTGACACTATGTGGATGTATTCTTAAGTGACACATGACAGGTACGGTATATTTATGAGTGTTGGTGGCTTTAATCACACTGTATCAATGTTTTGTACAATATGTGTATGTGGTGTAACATGACATGTATGGCCTAACTTTGTATGAGTATGGGCTACTTGAAGACTTCTGAAGCTATGTTCTGTGTAATATATGGGTGTATACTTACGTGTAAATTGGCATGCGTGGACTATATATGTATGAGTATTGGCTACTTGAAGCATTCTGACTCCATGTTACAAACAATACTTGGGTGTGGGCTTACATGTAACCTGACAGGACTGGCATGTATGGTCTGTATATATGAATAAGTGTGGGTAAATTGAAGCCCACTGTCACAGTGTTGTGTCCAGTATGGAGTTGTGATCTTACATGTAACATGACAGGAAAGACCTGTATCTGTATGGGTGTGGGTATCTTGAAGCCTTCTGTATCTACAAGTATGTTCTTTACAATACGTGATTATATACTGAAGTGTAACACGACTAGAATGGCATGTATCTGTTTGAGTATAGGGATGCTGAAGTCCGCTTCCTCTTGGTTCTGTACAATATGTGAGTGTATACCTAAGTGTAACATAACATTTATGTATCTGTTTGGGTGTGAACAGTTTGATGCGTTCTGCATCTATGTTATGTACAATATGCGGCTCTACACGTGCGTGTAACATGACAGATATGACCTGTATCTGTGTGAGTGTGGCTAGCTTTAACGTCTCACAACACAGTTAATTTTACATAGCTCTGCATATGTAGCAGGACCCCTCTGGACCACTGTAGAACTTAACGAATTTTCTTAAAAATATTTTCTTTGTATTTCTTGATGTATGTTGCACGAAATATCCAACAAAAAACACGGGGATGAGACCAATTTGCTTTTTTTTAATATCAATAGTTTGAAGAGACCCTCATGAATTTGTCCATTTCACTGACATTTTCAAATGTATCACTACCCAGTATTAGATTCTCAGATATGGGCTCAGAAACATTCAGGCATATCCTAACCTGTATGAAATCATGAACTTGTCCCATTCTTGTCACCTGCAACAAAAAAATATTTGCACTTTTTAAGAAATAAGCAAGAACCGAATAACACAGATCTTTTTTTTAAGCTCCAGAAAGTTCCTACCGTGACTGGCAAGGGAAATAACTGTTTAGTGAGACCGTAAGCCCGCTGTCTCTACGTGCTGTACAATACGTCTGTGTGCGCGCAACTTGAAGCCTTCTACATCTATGTTCTTTATATGTGTTAACTTGACATGTATGGCGTGTATCTGTTTGGTTGTTTGAAACTTGAAGCCCACTGCCTCTTTGTTTCATACACTGTGTGGGTATATGTATATGTGTTTACTGATAGTGATACTGATAGGTATCGCCTATATCACTTTGAGTTAGGGCCACTTAAAGTTCACTGTCACTATTTTCCTTTGAATAAGATGTGGGTATATACTTTCTTGTAAAAAGACAGGTATGGCCAGTATTGGAAGGAGTGTGGGTAAATTGAAGCCTCTACGTTCTGTACCATACGTTGGTATGGGCAACTTGAAGCTTTCTGCATCTATGTTTCGTGCAATTTGAGCACTTCCATAATTCTGAACACTCTTACGTGTTACATAAGTATGACCTGTATGAGACTGTATGGGTGTTGTCAACTCGAAGCCAGCTGTCCTGTGTTTTGTAAATATGTGGGTGAATACTTACATCACAGGTGTATCATAATGCATCTGGAAGAATGACTTTTAATATGCTAAATAGGAGTCTTAACCTAAACAAAACAAAACATTTAATAAATATATTATAGAGGAGCTTAAATCTAAACCCAAAAAAGGTCTTTGGGTCAAGCCATAATTAAGACTATATTGCTATCTTTAAGCATTTGGAAAAGTAATAATTGAACTGAATTGGGTTTTAAGGCGCACCAACACATGAAAGGTTATATGGCGCCTAACAGGCATGAACATGCCAGGCTCATCCTCCGTGTACATCGAGATAAAATATGGAGAATGGGCCTAGGACCTTCTCACCCTGAACTGCAGAGTTGCTGCAAATTCTATTGTAGACACTCCATTTACGCTGCAGCCAGGTTTATTGTTTTTCTGTCACTGCTCTTAGTGATGTGAGCGAGATGGCACCTGAAACAATGCAGGGGTCATGATGAAGACCTTTAATGAGCATGAACAAAAAATTACAAAATGAATATGAATGTGGGGTGGTCCTACCCCTCTGCATGTGACGGTGTTTTTTCTACACCGGCAACCACACGGGGTGGGGTGGGGTGGGGGGGGGGGTGAAGTGATAAACATAGTAACATGGGGTGGGGTGGGATGGGGTGGGGTGGTGGGTCAGATGACATTTATTATATTAAAGAGCAGCTTAAATTTAAGCCAAAAATAAAATAAAACACTTCTGTGTAAATTTTTGTTTTTTTGTTTAAGACATAATTAAGAATATATTGCTATATTTAAGCATTTGGATGGCGGACATTTTGCATTGCGCTCAAAATAGTTAACATGTTGGGAGGGGGCCCTCAGTGGGTACATGTAATATATTTTGTAGCATGGTCGGTGACATTTTCTTTGATGAATGCAGAGCATTAAATCGTTTAATTTAGGGTAACTAAAGGGGCTGGCTACACCATACAACAACTACCGGATATTGGAATTTAGAGTACGGTTACTATGACGTCACAGTGTTACTAAGTACACCATGATACGAAAAAGATAGAGTCTGTCTCAGCTCGTTGGTTATTTAAACACCTCGATGGGCTACGCCCATCTCGGTGTTTAAATAAGCCAACTCGCTGAGACCAGACTATCTATTACATAGAGGAGCTTACGTCTAAGCAAAAAACATTTTGAAATGTTCTAAAAATAGTAACAGAATTACCTGTGACCTCGGGGACCTTTTCGATTTTCGAGTTAGACTACCAACTACTATCACAGAAAGATTGGTGTTTTTGTCCACTCTGTCCACATCCGACCATTTTTGTCCCTAGCTATAATAGAGTATAATCTCGTCGAGTTGGTTGATTTAAACATCGAGATGGACGTAGCCCATCGAAATGTTTAAATTAACCAACGAGGTGACACCATACTCTATTTGTTTTGTAGCATGTCCATTTCATGTCCTTGCTATACTCTAACTTCCAATAACTTAGAGTACACCATTTATTCTGACATGTGTTATGTAATAGATAGAGTATGGTCTCATTGAGTTGTTTAATTAAAATATCGAGATGGGCGTAGCCCATCTAGGTGTTTAAATTAGCCAACGAGATGAAACCATACTCTATTTGCTTTGTAGCATGTCCATTTCAGCTCCCTGCCATACTATAACTTCCAATAACTGGTAGTTGTAGTATAGTCACTGAAAATTCTCTTTGTAATAGCACAGGTGTAAATCGTTTAATTGAAAATAACACCTGTCAGAATAACAGTTAGAATAACAAGTTAGAGTATGGCAGGGAGCTGAAATGGACATGCTACAAAACAGAGTATGGATTCATCTCGTTGGTTAATTTAAACACCTCGATGTTTAAAGTAACCAAATCAATGAAACCATACTCTATCTATTACTTGTAGTACACCCTTTATTCTGACAGGTGTTATTTTCAATTAAACGATTTACACCTGTGCTATTACAAAGAGAATTTTCAGAGACCATGCTACAATTTCAAATAAACGATTTACACCTTTGAAAATAGAAAAGGAATTCCAGTGATCATGCTACAAATCACATATAATGAATATCTAGCACGTATAAAGTAAAATGTACATCATGTAACTAACGATCACTAAAGTTTAGATCAGACTACACCAATTACCAACCAATAAGCTGGCAGGGAAAAAGTTCCAGGGTAAATTCGGAGTTATTACACAGAATCTCTTAATTTTGATTGGTTGTCAAGGTAATCAAACCAAAACATCTTGCTAAAAAATTAAAATATAACTTTTGAAGAGTACTTATAAAGGTTAAATCATACATTTGTGCAATGTATTCATAATGTGTTGCATAATCAAAGAAAGAAGTATATTTTATATTTTCCAACAGCTTTTTCAAAACATACTCAATGTATGGCTTCCGGTTGTTTTTTTGATAAAACTAAGATAGGTCTTTCAAAACAAGTAATAAAAGATATAGCTTCCTATATTAGGGAACTCAGTTCAGAGCTTACAGCTATAAAGTAGGCCTATGGAAAATGAATTGTATGACCTAAAGTTAATAACATAAGACAGCCTTGACGTTCCAAACAGTATGCTTGCAGCTGCATTGTCTAGGTCAAATACTATAGGGCTACGATATCTCCGGCTCTGGTTTCAATCTTTCAACATGTCACTTGTTGCCGCGTCATTTATCTAGGAATATATTTTTGAATCTTGTGCTCATTTCAAAAAACAGTTGTATATTTGATAACCAATGTTAAAAGTGTAACGCATTTTATTAAAATACCGGTGCCATATTCATTTTTGCATATTTTTTTTGTAGTGGAGTAACGCCAGTGATATATGGATGAAACATAATTGTAGTAGTAACGTTAGCACAAGCATTATTCTCAATGTAATTTTTAAAGTCACTCTGTCTGATGTCTTGAATACACGAAACAACTTATAGTAAAGTGAGAAACGTTTGTATAGTTAATATATCTGATAACCTATAAAGGCGCACAAGCGATATATATCAATATATATATAGAGAGGGAGAAATATTTGTGAACTAGCTATGACGAGATACACAGTATGTATTCACTCCCTAAAAAGGATGGCTGCAACACACGTTGATGAACTGTATCTCTACATCATAACACACTCGTCTGGAGGCACAATTAACATATAGACGCATACATACATATAATTATAGCTCATATGAGTGGACCACATTTAAGCATTCAACCACACACAGCTATATTGAGACAGTGACAATGAAAGGTGCCGGATATATATATACGCATATTCATCGATCTAACAGACAACCAAGCCATCGGTATTCATTACATAACATCATTTTGAACCAACGCCACTGAAGGTGTCAGACAGATGAAATTCAGCCCATTGATCACAATGCAAAATGAACTGTTTTTGGACATCATTCACAAGCTCCACAAAATTCGTTCTCTTAAATACACTGTATGTATGTGCATCACACACATTTGGGTCTCAAACTTTCCTATGTATACAGAAAACAAGAGGTCAATGACCTGAAGCTCGTATAAGCTCGTATAAGCGTTTTATCCTCGCTGTATTACACTAAGCATTTTAGAAAGCAGACCTCGGTTTAAAGTCTGCAAATTCCTTTTTATCAAACAAACTTCGGTATAAAAACACATTGAGGGTCAGAATAACATTTTAAATGCTCTAAATGAACATGTTACAAATATCTCAAATATTATTGACGAAACATCCTTGGTTGCTGTAAACCTTTCAAATATTCAGCAAACTGTAGATGATAAATTAAAACATTCAGTATTTGAAATTGATCATATAACGGCATATGAAGTAAAGAATATTATAGATAATTTAAATCCAAATAAGTCTACAGGGTCAGATGGTATTGCTCCCAAAATTCTTAAATACTGTGGCGACTGTATCAAACCAGCAATTGCCAATATCATCAATCAAAGTATCGATCAAGGATTTTTTCCGGATGCACTAAAAGAGGCGTGTGTCAAACAGATTTTCAAGAGTGGAGACAAAGAAGATCCAAATAATTATCGTCCAATTTCAATCTTACCGACCATATACAAAGTGTTTGAAAGACATATTGCGTCTCAGTTACAGTCATATTTTATAAAATATTTTATCATTCATGATACCCATTCAGGTTTTAGACAACAGCATTCATTTCAAACGGCGCTCATTCGTTCAATATATTCATGGTTAAAAGATGTGGATTTAGGAAAATATGTTGGTGCGGGTTTTAGGTCTGAAGAAAGCATTCGATTTGGTAGACTACAATATACTGATACATAAACTGCATTTGTATCATTGTTCAAATAAAACGGTCAAACTGTTTACATCGAACCTTTCAAACCGGACACAGTTCATGAAACATGGTACTTTCACTACAAACAACTTGTTAGTAACATCAGGCGTATCCCAGGGTTCGATCCTGGGGCCGCTTCTATTTTTAATATATATATATCAATGACACTGCTTATACAACTAACACAGGCTAATTTGAAAGCAATAAATAGGTGGTGTGATGAAAATAATATGGCTCTACATCCCACTAAAACTAAATGTATGATTATAACTTCACATATTAAACACAAAGCACTAAATAACAACCATGTGCTATTATAATTTAACATTAATGATTCGCAAATAGAAAATGTTAACGTTCAAATGATACTCGGAATGTATGTTGATAATACGTTATCATGGAATGTACAGATATCAAAACTGAGTTCCAAAATTAATTCTAAAATTGCACTTTTAAAGAAAATTATTTATTTATTGACGGATGATATGAAGAAACTGTACTACAATGCTTACATCCTGTCGACGATTGACTATTGTTGCCCAATATGGGCTAAGGGGAACAACATCAATAAGATAAATAAGCTACAAGTAAGAGTAGCGCGAATAATAATGCATAACTCTTACAAAACTGGGTGCACATCACTACTGAAAGAATTACAATGGCTATCAGTTTCAGATAGATATCAGTATCACATAGCTGTTCTAGTATACAAAGCGAAATATAATCTCGCTCCAAATTACATACGCAAATTATTAACCTTTTCCAGCAGTAATAAATATAGCCTTCGATCTATTACAAACAGTGATTTAGTAACTCCCAAGCCACGTACAAATTATATGAAAACATCCTTTACATTTGTAAGTGCACAAGTATGGAATAGTGTGCCTGTACAGATTCGTTCATCATCGTCGTTACATTTATTTAAATATAGATACAGATCACATTTATTGCAAAGTAATGTATTATCATTGAACGAATAATTGTTCAGATAACTATATAACAAAGTAAACATATAACTAAATTTTGAGTAAGAATCCGCTGGTACTGTATTATTTCATGATCTTTAATATTGTTTCTAGAAAAATAACTAATGGAGTATTTGTCGATGTATATATATATGTATATTGTGTGTGTGTGTGTGCGTGCGTGCGTTCGTGCGTGCGTGCTCGCGTGTATGAGTTTTTGCAGAAGGCCACATTGAAAATAAAATGTATATGATGTATGTTATATAACTCTAATGTGTTACCTTCTTTAAATAAAGCTTTTATTATTATTATGATTATTATAAAGTCTCATCCGAGGACAGGTAAGGTAGGAAATACTTTTTTGAAATATTTCGATAATTAACCCAAATTCGGTCCTGTCTGGGATTGAACGCACGGTCCCTGTGTTACTAAGCCGCGATGCTAACCTTTACACCACAGCCTTACCTGAAAATCTACTGATATATTTTGATAGATAGATCAGCCTTGGGAACTTGTAAAGTTTTATGGAAATAGGAATATATAAAGATGACCACTGGCAGCCATGTTTGACATCGAATCAAAAGAATTTTGTTTAGGACAAACAACTTGTCATGCAAGCCATTTTAATAAAGGTTCCACATCAATACCACTTATGTTTTTTGAGAAGTAGTGGCCTAGTAGTTGTATTTTAAAAATATATTTTTAGCTGTGGAAGCTACCTTGAATTTCCGACCTGAATTTTTACTTATGACCAACTAGACACCAAGAGCAACATTCCTGTAAAGTTTCATGAAATATCATCAAGTAGTTTCAGAGTAGCCGCCGCAGTTTTTTCCTATATAACTCTATGTAATCAAAGACGGCCGCTGGCAGCCATGTTTGACATCGAATTGAAATATGTTGGTTAGGACCAACTACATGTCATACCAGTCATTTTTAAAAAGTTCCAAATCAATATACTGGTTTTTGAAAGTAGACGTCACAAACTTGTATTTTTAA
Organism: Cyrtodaria siliqua; assembly: GCA_037043455.1. Lineage (NCBI taxonomy): Eukaryota > Metazoa > Mollusca > Bivalvia > Adapedonta > Hiatellidae > Cyrtodaria > Cyrtodaria siliqua. Next base: position 153,033 of record JAWPHD010004234.1, read on the forward strand.
AATCTGTTTTAGCCGTGGCGGACTTCATGTATTTCCGGCCGACTTGAATTTAAGCTAGGATCGACTAGACTTCAATACCAACATTTCAGTGACGTTTCATAAAAATCCGTAAAGTAGTTCACAGGAGTAGTGGGCACAAGTTTTTCCTATATAACTCCATGTAAACAAAGATGGCCGCCATGTTTAACGTCGAATAAAAATGATTTTCGACAAGGACTTACAACTTGTCATGCTGAACATTTAAGAAAAAGTTTCATATCAATATCAATTATAGTTTTCAAGAAGTAGTCGCTACAAATTTGTTTTTTAAGAATCAATTATTAGCTCTGGCGGCCATCTTGAATTTCTGGCCGATCTGAAATTTTGCTAGAATCAACCAGACATCAAGAGCAACATTTTTTTGAAGTTTCGTTGGCAGCCATGTTTAACGTCAATGCAAAATAATTTTCGATAAGGACTAGTATTGATCATCTTCGACGCTTGATTGTAAATACAAACGTCTGAACAAGTTGTGCAGAAACAAATTTTAAACTTTGAACCACGTGACCGTAATTAGTATTTTTTATTAAAGTATTTCTTACCATCCGCACTTAGTTCGTCGATATAATAATGTCGTTTCCCTCTTTGTTTATAATATACATGTATTGTCTTTCTGCCTTTCTGTATATCTTGGATAGCAGGTGTTCCTGTCTCAGCCAAACAGAAACCTTTGTATCGGCAAAAATCAAACTTTGTTTAGGATTTCCTGTCTAGACGTTTGTCTTGAAAACAAGCAAGCCTCACAGATCTAGACTAGACAAGGACCAACATCATGTCATGCTGATCATTTTAGAAAAAGTCCCATATCAATATCACTTATAGTTTTCAAGAAGTAGTCGTTACAAACTTGTCTTTTAGAAGTTTATTTTTAGCCGTGGCGGCCATCCTGAATTTTCGGCCGACCTGAAACATTTCTTTGAATTTTCATGAACATCCGTCCAGTAGTTTCAGAGAAGTAATCGCTACACGTTTTGACTATATAACTTCATGTAAACAAAGATGGCGCTGGCAGCCATGTTTAACGTCGAATAAAAATGATTTTCGACAAGGACCAATATCATGTCATGCTGATCATTTCAGAAAAAGTCACATATCAATATCATTATGGGCAAAATTTTTGTAAAGTTTCATGAAAATCCATCAAATTGTTTCAGAGGAGTAGTCGCTACAAAACAAAAGTTTACGGACAGACATAGGACACCGCACCACGGCATAAGCTCTGCTGATCTTTGATCAGTAGAGCTAAAAACACAGATTCAGTTTTTCAACAGTTCATGTCATTCACCCACACTATGGGTATTTTGAAACACACATTTGTCAAAGCCGCATCTCTACATATCCTCTCCGACGACAGAGTTCTGAAAAAAATAGCAAAATATGTGTTATTCATGGCAACTGACATATACCACTTTAACATCAGGGTAAATTTAACTATTTAATGAAATTCAATCTTGAGAAAAACACGGTGTCATGCAAATTAGAAACTTTGGGTATTTCCAAGGAACTATTTGAGCATCCTATAACCCGGAAGTACTTTCTGACTGGTCTGACAGTTAAAACACGACAATTCTCCAAAATGGGATACATTTAACTGACAGAATAGGTTGACCGAATGGAAAATCAGTAGTTTTCTCAAGGACCTATTGTCTTCCCGGTTTAACTCCTGCATTCAAAAACAGTTCACCTAATGTAAATCAAGGAGTTTAAGATCCGTTATACCAAACTAGGAAAAGGTGGCTTAATAATTACACCTTTTGTTATGTTTTCATCAAATCAAGTTTTCATAAAGTGTTCTTGGCCTTCTGTCGGCGAATCTAATGTGGGGGTGCATATACCAAAATGACTCATGCATGAACCTTCTTCATTGTTCATGGAAGATATTTTGTTAAATTCCAACAACTTATATGCACAAAATATACCATGAACACTTAATATTTTTTTGGCAGAAATAGTGCCTTTTATATTCAAAAGGTTTAGTACAATTTTACTCGAAGATATTTTTTTTTTATGTTAAATAAATTTGTCCATAGAATTGTGCATTTATCTAAAAATGGCACACGCGACATCATTTCTAAATTAAATACGACATGTTATCACATCATCCAAATTTCAAAATCAATCATTGTAAACAAAACAAGCTATTCTTTCAATGACATGTACTTTCAAAATAGTCTCAGTGCTGTAGTATGGTGGCACTGACGGGTTTCAATTGTCAAACTATTATAAATGGCAACTATAATTTTATTTAACATAAAAAACAAAACATTTCAATTAACCATACCCCATCCATTTTGGATTTTCTTTTCAAAGATGGCTGACCAATAGTCCTTAATACTATATGCGCCCATGTTAGCAGTTGTGAGGTGGTAACAGTGTATGTGTAGAGACAGACGCTGATATACGTTTAAATCGTGTTCATATAAAACCTTTAATTTCAAAGACGTGTTAACACACTGGCGTGAAAAGATTTTTCTGGGAGTGTATTTGCCGCCGGTCAATGAAATTACAAGCATAAAGAAATGAAATTTCACCGACAATACTACACCAGCAAATTGATGCTTTTCTTCGAAGTCTTCTTGTTTTCGTCAATGGTATATATTTCACTGGACAAACATATCAGTCATAATACCCCTGTGATTCCCAACGTTTCTTGTGGCACAGTTTATGTATAAACTCAACTCAAATGTTAATTATACTGACGTCTATGTATATACGATTCCAGTAAAGTGATGAATATTTAACTACGACATAATCAGTGAGGAATTTTTAGAAGTCCTGGAGTACCGGGAATTTGAGGGGGGTGGGGGGGGGGATGGGGTTGGGGCGGGGGGGAGGGGGTTTGGGCGGGGGGCGGTGGTGTTTCCGGTGATGCTGGCGTGCGATAAAAAAGAAGCTCGAATCGATGTAGGTGGTCCAAATTGTGAATGATTACTTTTTGTATGTGGGCATCTGCGATCTTCGCACGTGTGAGAAATATTTTTTGCCGTATGAAATTTATTCGAAAAAATATTTTTATATTGAGGCCTTTACAATTTATCCCTTGAATTACCCAACGACAGATATATATACTTAAACATACATCTGTGCATTTCTATACACATATATTGTAATTTAAAAAGAAAGAAAAGTGCACGGCCATACAGAATACAGGCGATGGGAACACACCGTAAAACGAAACAGTTGACACAGTTTTCGGAAGTTCTACAATTTAGGTAAATACTCAATACATGTATAATACAACTTTGCAGATTGTCCCAAATGAAAAGTTTCAGTACGATATCGAGATAACTGCTGTTCGCTCGTATTCTATTACGATGTGTCCCGTGAACACTGCGCTCATGCATAAAACGGGAAGCGTTCAGGGACAAAATGTTTTTATGTACTATAATTATGCATTATGTACATCACAATCAGATGTCAATAAAGGCTACAAAACGTTGCATATCTTTTTACCCGGTGGTTAATTTCAAATGAGGTGTTTCAATTATTACGTTTATTAACTTTAAAGGGACACACGGCAATCTTTATTTTTTAAAAACTCACGGCGTCCCGCTAGTTTTTCTACATAACTTGCATTTGTTCAATAATTAATATTAAGTATAAGAATAGTATTAAGCAATTTGTTTTTGCATATTATTAATTTTTGATATTATTGCACCACTAATATATTAAAACTTGTAGTACAGTAAGACGACACAATTTGATTTATTTAAATGTCACCAGGGTAAAAGTAAAACTGATACTGGATATATAAATCGAGACACCCATTTGAAACACTTCAAGATTGCCGTGTGTCCCTTTAAATGAAAACATAGCAGAAACAATGAATGAATGAATGAATGGTGTTTTACGGCACGTCGACACCTAAATAGGTCATATTGTGCGCAAAAACCGACGAAAGATGAAAAAATTAAGTAGTAATTAAAAATTAATGTAAATATATCAAGACAAAACTTTTAAAAATAAGAGATGATATGGTAGTAAATAAACTACATATGTTAAATCAAAAAATGCCCATCAACGAGTCTATAAACAAGTATATATATATAAGAAACGATAATAGCAGTAATACTAGCAGAAGTATAGCAGATGCAGTGGTAGAAATAATAGTAGTTGTTGTTGTAACAGCAACAGCAGTACTTTTTATAATTACATGTATTTCTGTTTCCCCCCGATTCTCTTTCGGACCTCTGTGTATCACGTATGACTTCACGATGAAAAACATATTGCACCAGCAAAACGACCAAAGTCGCGGCTAAGGAACGTACACCAACATGTAAGTAAATCTCTTAACGCTATAGCTAAATGTTTGTTTTCTCTGAAAGATATTGCTATTTATGCTTTGCAATGAAATAGTGGATTTTAGAAGATACAAGTGGTATTTCATACATGTGTGAAATATAGATTTTGACTTTTTCACTGCCGGAATTAATTCTTTTTAATGTCAAAATCTTTTATTTTGTTTTAGAAAATTACTATATAATGTACATCTTTTGCTTGAAAATGATCAAACTAAGAAAATAGTCCGTAGTTTTTGAAAATTGGTCAAGTATTTTGAGAAGTGTGGTCATTTGCATTGGAAATGAGTTTAATTATATTTTTTAAAAACAACTTTTTTTTCAAAAAGCTGATATTAAAGTCATATCTTTGGATTAGAACTAACTAATAACTAAGAAATTGAGTTGTAGTTTACTGAAATCGGTTAAGGATATTTATTATCGTGCAATTTTACCATGCTCAGCCGATTTTTGTTCTGCATACACTTTGATTATAAAGCATAAGCATAAAAAGGAACATTTCTTGTTTTGGAGTGGAATATAGTTAATTTCATCTCGAAGTGACCAAAGTATTTTCACTGACGTTTCGCGTTTATTAAAATACAAAGTTTTCTAATTTCGCGATGAAAAAAAATCTGTTATCCACTCCAAAACAACAAATATTCTCTATGTATTGTTTCTTTTCTCTGAATGCTGTAGCTATATATTATTGTTTCTAAAAAAAAGATATAGCTATATATTATTATTTCTCTGCCTGTCTATATCTATATATTGTTCTTTTGTCTGAATTATATTGTATAGCGTTACCACGTGTTCTGTTAACGGATATGAATACATAACAGTTATGTTAATTTTAAATAGGCTTCCACGACATTTGCTTTACACACATGAGTAAATCCTTAAAATAAAACGAAAGATGGAATAAATTATCAAAACAAATCAGGAAACGCACATAAATGAATATATAATATAATTAATGACAATATTATATATAGATAAAACGAGCAATATAAGCTATGGCATTCAAAGAAAATAACAATATATACCGTAGCTATATAGCATTCAAAGAAAAGAACAAAATATGGCTATGGAATTCAAAGAAAAAACAAACAATATATTAAATTTATATTATACATTGCTTTGATTTGAGTTGCTGTTTTGATGTAAATTGTATTTCCCGGTTGTCTCCACTTTCAGACACAACAATGTACGGCAAGATAGTATCAATCGTCATTTTCGGCGTTCTCTTCCAGTACTACAATTACTACAGGTAACAGTTTTTGTTGTTTACTTTAGTCTATCCTCTGTACATCAGGTGAAAATACTTTGAAACATATTTAAATGCACAAATGCCATTCAATTAATGAATTGAATTGAACTGAATTTTGTTTAACGGCTCATCAACACAGTATAGGTTATTTAGAGCCGCCCCAGAGAGAGAGGAAGGATACATAGGAATCCGGGAACCTGCCCTACTCTTATTATCGAATAGATTCCTATGGTTCTTTAACGTGCTCGGATGATAGACCGATACACGGGACCGCCCGGTTTACGTCCCCATCCGACGGATGAGGCTAAGGAAAAGTGTCTTGCCCAAGAACACACCGACGGAACTCAGTGGCACCACGGAGGATTGAACCCGGGGGCCTCCGGTTACAAATCCGCCGCGCTACCGACTGCGCCACGCCAGCCCTCATTAATGAATTGAATATCTCTTTACAATACATATATACGGCACGAACATTATAACATACACAATTAAATATTCAAATGATAACATTTCAAACTGTCAGCAACTTGTGTTATTCTTGATTACGTACGACCTCACGAACGGACGGACATATGAACAGACATACTACACAACCTAAGACTGTAAATAACTAATATAAAAGCCTGATTGAAAAAGGTGCATCCGGGGATTAGCCTTTCAAATGCATTAACGTATTTTTAAATATCATCTATCATCTCAAATCAGATTTGATATGGCCTGATTAACATCAATTGCTCACAAACACAACTGTCGGTATCTTCAATTGTAATAATAGTGTTTAAGATAATTTCAGGACATCGTATACAATAGCTAAGCAAATATGACATCTTCGTTTAGCTGCTATTCTTGTTGTTTGTAGGTTTTTCTCCACTGATCAAATGTCAAACGATGTCATTGTCCTCGTCCGTTCCTCCGTCCGTCCATGACCAATTTAATTGAAATTGCATCAGGACCGGGGTGGGGATGAGACGGGGGGATTGTTAACTGGCGGTGGCGTGTACGATAGGAAACTTCATCATGCATTAGTATGTTTACTAACTGGGCTACCCTCTTAAAATAAAGTCTTCAATTCAATTCAGTTCAGTTCATCTCATCTTCCTCTGATGTGACCGTCTCAGTAAGACCATAAACGTTAACAGGAAGTAATTTATTTCGCATCCGGTTGACAGAATACATACGTCACTTCCTGTATTGTTTTTTGCGCTCGTGAGTGACTTTTTTATATTTCAGACATCATGTTGTATATGTAATCACCATTTCTTTGTTCTGTATTACTGTCCAACCGGTATCAGTATAACATCTTGTACATATGCATTCCTTCAACAGTATCCATTCCCGGACATTCATCTTCTCCAAAGCATGACGTATTCAGGATTGTCGCAACTGTGTTGATTGAGGCAATATTTAAGCAGATAATTATAATTGTGTGTATATGTTTATGTTATAGAGCTTGGGCGGACTGGGACAAAAGTATCGTGTACAAGAACTATCCTGGACCGTGCAGACTCGTCTCGGAAGGTACGTGTTTTTTGCATATAGAAACATAACGAGCTTCACTATAGCTTCACTATATACTCAGTTGCAAAAGAAACTGGACACTTTGAATTTACACCCTATCTTCTTATCAAGCGACAGTCCCTTAATGATTCGACCTATTGAAAAACAAATGAAAACATGATATTGGAAATGGAAAGATAAAAACGTTGGTACCAAACATGGCATATTCATTTTGGAATTTGTCAATTTAATTCTAAAAAACCTTATATAATTAAATCTAAACAAAACTCAGTGTCTACTTTCTTTTGCAACTGAGTATATGTTGATGGTATTGCAGTATATGTTTCATCAATTCTCGGTTCATCGCGATAGTTTTCCCACGGCTTAGTTCACTTGTACATATAAAACAATTACAATTGACAAATGTTGGTGCGTGAATTTAAATACGGTGATGACTGTTTGCATGCCATGTACCGACCATTTTGATTTGGGGTGTGGGTGGGGGCCTTGGATTTTTTCCTGAAAAAATATTCCTGCCCTTGAATTGTTGAAAAACATATCCTGGTTTGAGGGGGGAAAACAAACAGTCCCTCAAATTGTCGGGAAAACAATCCAGCATTCTCTCACATTTTTGGAGAAAAGAAATCTGTCTGTGAGACCAATTAGAGGAAAAATTAATCTCGCTCACTCTTCAGTCTATGATAAATGTATATCTTCTCCATCAGCCACTGGATTCAACATGGAAATGTGTAATCACAATCAGGCTACATCCACAACTTCTGCTCAGAAGTTTATCGAAATTAGAAGACAGTGATAGTAGTCATGGTTGTAATATATGTGATGTACATAGATCATGGTAGTAATAAATGTGTTATACATTAGTCATGGTAGTTATAAATATGATAATTGTGGTATACACTAGCAATGGTGGTAGTAAATGTGGTCATGGTAGTAATGAATGTGATATTCATATAAAGTCATGGTTATAATCAATGTGGTATACATAAGTCATGGTTCTAATAAGGCCATTATCTTTTGATAATTTATTTTACGAACCCTCCCACAACAAAACGAAATTCGGAATTGTTTTATTTTTCCGTAGGGAATTTGATAGTTTATTGTATTTTTTTACCTCCTCCCAGATTTTAACAGAACATTTCATTCTCTCCCTTTCAAACAAAATAATTATACTATGCCTTACCATTTTTTTATATTTATACCTTTCTCCTATAGAAATTCTCTGTCTTGATGGTTCATACAACAAATAATGAAAAATAATGGCCTAAATGTTGTTGATAAGTAGTTCTCTGTCAGGAGAGCATAACTAGATTTAAGCAATCGAACTCGTAACGTATTTCAATTGGTTGCATGCATTATACCAATCAGTATTGAATATATTGAACGAAACAAGAAGCATAATAAAGATTATTATTTTACGAAAGTAATATTATTAACATCCCCTTTTCTTTAAAAGTTCTTAACATTATCAACATCTCTTTCCTTTTAAGAGTTCTTAACATTATCAAAAAATGAGTTTTTTAACGTAAACTACATTAAACATTTGATTGCTGTGCCTAACTCAAACATTTAATAACAATAATCAGAATATGTTGAGGCTAAAATTAAACATATACTCTCACAAATTGCCACATTTCAAATATTTCAATTATAAATGAGAATAACAATTAAATATACTGGCAGTAAAATGACTAGTTTCTATCGATCTTTAATTGGCACGGAACTAAAATTAAAACATGTTACATATATTTGAATTAAAAGTTGTTCATCAACACAGTATAGGTTATTTAGAGCCGCCCCAGGGAAGGATACATAGGAATCCGGGAACCGTGCCCTACTCTTATTGTCGAATAGATTCCTATGGTTCTTTAACGTGCTCGGAGGATATACATGACACCGCCCGGTTTACGTCCCCATCCGACGGACGAGGCTAAGGGAAAGTGTCTTGCCCAAGAACACACCAACGAAACTCAGTGGCACCACTTAGGATTGAACCCGGGGCTTCCTGATACAAATCCGCCGCGCTACCGACTGTGCCACGCCAGCCCTTTACATATATGTGAATGACATCTTCTAAACAGTTCACGAAAATTGCTTCAATGGCATTTTCTCAACAGTTTACTAGAGTTATTTCAATGGCATTTTCTGAACAGTTTAATTTATTTCAATGAAATTTGTTCAACAGTTTATGGAAATTGTTTCCTAGAATTTAACATAGTCTTTCAGATAAGCTGGTTCTCGGCGAACACGTTTTGGTCGATCTGATACATTAACGTCCATGTTTTCAGATCGGGTGATATCTAAAGGTACTTAATTGCCCAATTGCGGTTCATAATTATTCGTCGAAACTGTTGTCTCACTCTGTGGTGGATCATTGTTAATAGTTATCCGTGGGTGTGGATTAACCATTGGGGGCTGTTCGAACTCTCTTGTTGGTGATCTGTCTCGGAATTGAACTTCAACAGTAGTTTGTCTAATGTGGATTCTGCTTCGGTTATACGTTGCTCAATCAATGCTTTTTACTTGGTACGATCTGTTCCCATTGATATTGAATATCTTTCCTTTTATTCACATTTTGCCTTTCTCATGTTCAAAATAGACAGATTGGTGGATGTTAAATTTGGGAAGAGTTTTTTGCGTTTTTGTCATGTGATTTTTTGGCACTTTCTTTTCGCGCTTACCGTTTTTTGTTTATTTTGATCTTGCGTCGTTTCATTGGTAGCATTGTACGCGCTTTTCTACTATACATCATTTCATATGGACTCAGTCCAGTGTCTTGTCTAGGTCCAATAGCGCTAAATATTCGTCTGTCCCAAACTGTATAGATGTTATCATCATGCTTTTGACGTATTGTAATTGGTTGCATACATTATACCAATCAGTATTGAACATATTGAACGAAACAAGAAGCATAACAAAGATTATTATTTAACAAAAGTAATATTATTAACAAATGTGATATACATTGATCATGGTAGCATGTTAATATTGCAATCATGTGAGCGTTACAGTGAATATTTGTCAACCTTCTGAGGCCATGTATTGTATTATACTGAAAAATATGTTTGAAAAAAAAAGATATTTGGTTCTGCTAAATATTTTTTTGAAGGTTTAATTACACTAAATCTGCCGGATGTGCTCGTATGTTGCAGTCGAAAGTAGTTCTGTATTAAAGAGTGCTGATTTTTTTTCTTTAAACCCTTTTTTAGTGCAATTTCCTGTTATTTTTTGGCTGTTACTGTATTCTGGACATGTTACTGATATTTGAAAAGGGAGCTCATCATGTTTTTGAAAGTTTTTGATATAAATTTCAGTAGTGAAAGTAGACAGGGTACGAAATTGCAAGGGGTAAAAATAGCTTTGACCTTTGACCCGGTGTTAGTATACAGCTGAAAAAATGTTTCTTAGAAGGTATTAAATCCCCTATTTCCTTGTTGATGTTTAATAGCAGACATGTTTATTTACATGAAAAAGTAAGTTTCCCAGAATTCTAATCAGGTTTGAGTTTTTAACAGGTTGTCAACATTCCAACTTTACTATGGAAGGGGCATGGAGACTCATTTACGCTATTATAACCTGAAATAAAACATGAGAAAACATTGTTACTTCTCTCCGTTCAAAACCACTATTCCCTGCACCTAGAAAATAAATTTCTGTGGATGGTTCTTTGTATTCTTTCGGAATTTTCAGCTGTGAACTCATGAGAAAAACTTTCAAATCATCTTCAGAAAGTTGTGCAAACTGTGTCTGCCATGTTAGTAAATGTTCACTGATTTTCATTTGCGCATGTATACATATACTGTTCAGCATAGGATATCCCAATACATATAAACTTGCTTTGACTTCACAATCATAAGACAGTACATATTATACTGGAGTGACATTACAAAACAAACTATCATTCAGTGACTCACTCCATGGAGACATTACAAGCGATATGATATATTACAAAAATGGGAAAATGACAGTCTATGCAAATTTAACATAGGTGTTTGACATAATCAGGTATATTATTAATAAATATTGTATTAGTGGTCATGGTAGTAATAAATGTAGTATGCATAGCTCATAGTAGTAATACATGGGGTATTCAGTGGTCATGGTAGTAATGAATGGGGTATTAGTGGTCATGGTAGTAATAAATGTGGTATTTATTCTTAGTAGTCATGGTAGTATTAAATGTGATATACAGTGGTCATGGTAGTAATAATTTTGATATACAGTGGTCGGTCATGGTAGTAGAAAATGTGGTAAAGAATAGCCATGATGGTTATACATGTGATGTACTTTGGACGTGTTAGTAATCAATGTGGTATGCAATGGTCATGGTAGTATTACAATACAAGGGTCCTAGTACTTGTGCAATGGACTTTGTGAATATCATCAACAAGAATGTGGACTTAAGAAGCAGCTTCAGCCACATCCAATGCCAGGTTACAAACAAAGCTATGCACTATAAGCCATTGACAATAAGAATAGTATGGAACATAGTAGCCATTGCCCAGTACAAGACAATCCCTCACACCACCAATCAAAACATCCAATCAATACATAATTTAGAAGAGCAAAAGGAGGCTCACATTGAAAGCAGACAAGGACAAGCATAACTAAAGATTAAAACCAGCACATGGAGTTCCATCCACCAAATAGGGAAAGATCCATATTAAACAAAAGCTGTCGAAAGAACAGCATGCTCCACTATTCAAAGTCAATTTTAAAGAACTAGGCCACCGACACTTCAGTCTCACCAACCATGGTGCCAGTTCATTCACAAAGTCACGTCTTAATTGTAGAGATAAGGTGGTGGTTGGTGATGGTGTATGGGGTGCGGGGAGGGGTTAGGTCAGTAAACATATATACCAAATATCAAAGCAAGACATTCAATACCCCAGAAAGAATATGAACTTGAAGAGGGTGAGGAGGGGAAGTGAAGTGTTACTGAATGGGAAGAAAACAGAAATAATACAATATTTTCATTGGGGGAGTCTAAGGTGGAGAGTGTGTGTGTTTGGGTGCATGGCGGGGAAGGAAGAGAACAGGATGCAGTTATGGTAACTGAAGAGAAACCAAAAATAATAGAACAAATTTTTGTCTATTTATTAGGGGTGATGGTGGTGGTAGTGTAGGAGTGGGGAAGGTGTGCGGGTTTATGGGGCTATTGGAATTTACAGGCTTGTCATTGTTATTTGATGTATGCAGTGAGTTTCATTGAAATATAGGAAGCTGCTTCAAACACTTTAACTGAAACTCTAAGTTGAAACAAAACATCTTCTGGCTAAAATTAAATAAAACGTTAGGAAACATGTGTCTGTAAGTGTCCTTGATGACTCTAATGACATTTTGTCAAGCTCCATTGACAGAGATACCGGTATATGGCTAGTGGGTATTAAAATAAATTGACTTGCCACCAATACAGAAAATATTTGTCCAGAAAAAGGGTCATAATTTTGCTAAGATGTAATACAGAGTTATATTTAACATGTGTCTACTAGCATCGACGCTTCACCGAAGTTGCCTTTATAATTACCAATCACCTATTGAAATCAAGGACTTGCCTAACAACTAAAAAAGAATTTTGAAGTCGAAAAAGGAACATAAATTTGTATAAATGCAATACAGAGTTAAATATGAAACATGTGTCTACTAGTGCCCTTGACATTCCAAGCTTTACTGAAGTCTTATTGATATACGTCACTTTCAGGCGTTAATCTTATGATGTTATTATTTAAGTGTTTTCATATTGGCTCAGTTATTGGTCCAAGGACTGTCATATGTGACAATGTGACAGTCCGAGGACCAATAACTGGCCAATATGAAAACACTTACTTAATGACATTTTTAATAATTAACTACTTAAAATCTCTCTTTATTCCTATGTTTTAAATATCAGTTACAGGTAAGAAAAAACAAGAGATATATGTTCAATGTAACATTTAATAACAAGTATCTGATTCAAATAAATCTTCCACTGTTACCGCTCGATGGCGCGTTGGAAAATCACACACGAACGTGATAATAGCTATATTTCAGCGAAGTCGATGTAACCGAATTTACAAATAATCAAACCTTAATTATTTTGATTGTCTACATTACATAGACGAACATAGCTGCGACGTTGTATTTTTTTCCCTTCAAAATGGCATCCTTTAAGAAAACGAAGCATTGGTCATATTGGTCGTGTTTGCTTATCCAATCAGATTGCTTGAATTTCATATTGGCCGAGTTTTTTCATATTGGCCGAGTTTCTCTCCATATTGGCTTTGTTTTTACCATATGATGCGTGCAGTTTCCTGCAAACCACGGCATATATTAAGTAGTTAATTAATGATAATAAATATGAATGTGTATAATTATATACATGTCTGTACAGATGACGGATGAACCCCCCCCCCCCCCCCCACATCCCCCACCCACACACACAGCCTCCCCCACCCCCACCCACCCAATCCCATCCGAAATCAAAATGGTCGGTCCCTAAGTCAATTTGACCGCGGAGGCGTTAATCTTAATACATATTAATGTGTATATAAGTATTTACATACCTTTACAGATGAAGGTACAGAGGATGTAACGCATATTGGAAAGGGAATCATTCTAGCATCTGCGGTAATATAAACTATTTGCTCTTTAATCTTTTTTTTTTTAGTTCTTTCTTTGAATCTCTTAAGGACCTATTTCCAGGCTTTTGTATTTGGGTGTGGCGAGGAGAGATAATTTGTATAGATAAATATACGTGCGTGCGTGTGTATGTGTGTGTGCCGTTATTAGTAATATGCCATCAGAGCATACTAGAGTCAGAACTGTTGATGTGCTTAATCTGCAACTGCTTGAATACAAAACCAATATATATCCATACCAGACCATTGATGGTTTTGATAAATAACTTGACAAACTTAAGAACACAACTTCGCACAGATAACTTGTAGCGCCGTGGTCTAGTGGTAGAGCGTTGGACCCAGGATCGAATAGTCTGGATTCGATCCCCGCCATATGTGTTGTGTCCCTGAGCAAGACCCTATATCTGTATTTGCTTAGTAGCCTACTGTTTCTACCCAGGAAGACATGGAGAGTTATTAAAATAAGTTCAGAGAGCTTTCGTTACAATCGATGTAAAATAAATAAGTTTATCACATAACATGGCTTTTGGGAGTGCAATAAAGGCATGACTTATTTCTCGTAATACACTAGTGTATTACAGATGCAAATAAGGACCGAATCACCGTGTTTGTATACAGTAAAACATTTGATCCCAATTGTTTGCATGGTATATCATACTGTACGTTCAGACGCCTTAATTATTTATAATTATTTGAAATCTTACCTCATAAAATGCATGTTAGTAACGTTACATTTGATTTAAGGTGTCGCATTATTTTTAGGGCGAACGCATTTACAGCCACGTAACGTAGCGACGTCATGTAAACAACAAAACGACGTCATGATTTGTATTATTGACTTTAATAAACTTTGGATAAAGAGATAGGATCCATATAGGATACTCGGCAAGCCCATCATTTTATATAACTCGTTTATTAAAATCAACGACTTAAATCATGTTGAGATCACGTTAAGTTGACTGAAAGATTGCGTCACACATTCTTATCTGGACAAGATACATATATATGCCGACATACTCACTTCTGTAGCAACAAAAGATGCAAGCACAGCCATAGTTGGATTCACGGCCCATCTACATTAAACAAGAGGACCAAAATGACATTGAATAGCTCAACTGATTATCTTCGCAAAGATGAAAACCTTATAATTCATAAGAGAATAAGATCACGCAGTCGATGGTGCAATATCACAAATTCCTGTACCCGCGTTAATGTGTATATGGTAGTGATCTCAATGGTTTCCGCGTTATGACACAGGTACTATGTCCGAAGGGGTGGGGATGGACCTCGGGGCCAATGCTAGTGGGATGGTTGTATCCGTCTGTTCATGCCCAGTGAGTGTATATGTTATGCGCAAAATGAGAATATGGTAAATTCAAAATTGCTCTGCGCAAAGTAAGACGTTTTAAAACGTGCGGCATTATCGGAATTCTTAAAATGCGCTGTTCAATTCCGGAATCGTCCGTGCGCACAGTAGGAATTAGCACACAGTAGGGATATTTTGGTTCTAGTGGTTAATTGTAATACTGACGGCAAAGGCCTTCGTTAATAATGCTGGAAGAACTTGTGGCTCAAACATTTTGCTTGTATATAAAATAAAAGCAATAACGTATGTTTAAATTGCAAGTATACGCGTGATGCAACGTGTGTTTATCTCCTCATTGTCTATAAAATGTATATTAATATCTACTATTTATTAAGTATTCAACTATTCAAATGTCATTAAAGGGTATGTAGCGACACAGCCAAACATCTTTATTATTGAGAGTTTTGATATACTTGAATAAGCGTGAAAGAATTATCAAAATCAGATGATAAACAAAGAAGATATGATCATTTGAAGTTTCTGTTGAAACGGATATGGAAGCGGCAATTTTGAGAGCTATGACATCACGGTTCTAAATGACCATATATGGAATATTTATAAATATGACAATTTACTGACTTATAGGGAAAAAATGACAGCAACTGTATGAAAAATATGTAATACTTAATGGCAATAATGATTTATATCACCAGAAAAAAAATCATTCATTTGCAGTGATTTTCTTCGTTTTAAATGATATTTATCAATATTCCATATATGGTAATATGGAACTATGACGTCATAGTTCTAAAAATGATGGCTCCCATATTCGTTTCAGAACAACCTTTAAATGGTCATTTCTTTTTTGTTTATCATCCGATTTTGATAATTCTTTCACCTTTTTCCAAGTTTTCAGAACTTTCAATAATAGAGTTTGTTTGGCTGTGTCGCTACATTCCCTTTAATAGCAATACCATAAAATGGTAATTTGTTCTCGAACTGTCTGTGTAAATGATTGTTTTTAGTACATTTGACAGATGACAGATGTCCTGAACAATAAGACAATTTGACATTTAATATATGTGTATACCTTATCAGTATAATGCTTTAATAAATATGATTTAAACAGGCAAATGCAATAGTAGTAGTAGTTGCAGCTTTAACATCTGACACATTTATTGAGTAATTGGCGTGTTTTTTATTTGACAGATGTTCAATATTTGACTTCATTTGAAGATGCCAATATATACGAAGGTATATGGCAACAAACAAGGGTCCCATTTTGTATAAAAGAGATCATAGGAAATCTCTAAAATATATATGGAATGCCCAATTTGACCCGTTATTAGAAATATTATTGTCTGTGTCGCGTTTTGTTTTTTATTTTTAGCCGGATTGCGTAGCAAATCCAAGCTTATGGTTTGGCGATTTTCGTCTATCTTCTGTCTACGCGTTTTGACGTTTTGGTAAACGATTTTGGTTAAAGTTTTTGTTTTTCCTCATTTCTCGAAAACGAATTGCCGGAAAGCTTTGAAACTTGGCATACATGTTCAGTTGAAACGGTGAATTCGCAATCCGGCGTTTGCACAACTGTGCTTCACTTGTTTATATTTTCTTAGCCATAATGTATCTCCTTATTTCAATAACCCGTGAATTTACCTATGCTTTTAATCGGCACATATACATTAGTATGTGACCCGAGTTGTGATAAACATTTTTTTTAGTGTAATTATTAGTGTAATTTTGCCGTTATTTGGCTTGTTAGTTTCTTTAAGTAATTGAATGATTCAGAAGTTTTCGAGTTGTTATTGCAGCATTAGCATATTACGTCTCAGATAACCTAGTAGATGTCATAGATCTACAAAATGAAGTCAACCGTTATTTATATGTGCTATATCTTACATATATAGGGATTTAATTGGGATCACAACCCCGGCAAGCTCAAAGCTATGGATCTTCAAAATGAACTAGTATTTGACATGAACATAACCAACGCTCCTCACAGGCCAGATGGCGACTTTCTGGGCGCACCATCTGGCATATCTGCATGGAAAGATCCGGACACAGGTTTAGTATACTTAATTATTTAGTACATATTCAGCAACTATATTATACATACAACTTTTGGGACAACCATCGTTATGTCTTTCCATTCAGAACAACAGTTAACTATACCGGACTTAATGATGCGAAAGTATAAATATTTAATATATTTAAAAATATATATTTTTTTAAGAAAAGCTGTCTATAATATGATTTAGCCAATCGGCTAGTTTCTCAGACTAAACTAGTTCATTAACAATACTTAAACCGTACGGAACATGGTCCTAGTGTAGTGTATATGTACACTGAGAATGAAACTGAAACACATAAAGGTTTTACTCGTATTTGTATCTGGCTTACGCTTCTTTCAGATGTCTTTGTTTGTTGGTTTGTTGGTTTGTTTGTTTGTTTGAATGGTGTTTAAGTCATTTTTAGCACATGTCAGGCCATATATAAAGATTGATATTTTTATTGTGGTTGAGGCTGACCACCCCATTTTTCCTGGGTCGATTCAGTACTGTATACCTCCCGCCATCCGTAAGAATCGACAATTTCTCACTTGACAAGTCGAGTTCATAGTGGGATTCGAACCCGCATCCAATTCCTTTTGAATTCTATATTACTATTGAATAGGAGCTGTCGTCTGTCATTGTGATAGTAAGGATCAAGAACCATTCATTAAAATATTTGCAGTGTCCTGGTTAAAATTTCGTATTAATAATCCTAACAAAATACTAACACATTCTCTAAAACATTGAGCAACACACCCTCAACTAGGCCACGGCTATCCATTCTCTACCTTTTACACGTTATTTGTTTTAATGACCAGGGAATCGAATGAATAACAAATGTGCATTAGCCCTGACCAATATCATATTCGTACTTTAAAGTAGGTTTCACGCTCAGAAATAAGAAAATTAGTCCTATAAAACCACAGCACCCCAACGCAATGGTACTGTATGTCCACACTACACCACACAGACCAAAGCATACACCGAAAAGAACAATACACAACACAAAGAGTTGTGAAGACAGGGTTACTAAAAGAAATCATTACTTTTATTATTCAGACAAGCAGTATCTGTATGTATTAACCCATCCAAAGAAGGAAGACAGAATAGAAGTATTCGAGGTGCTGCCTACGCTCACTCTGAACTACGTCAAAACAATCACGGATCCCAGTTTTGACTTGTATGTATCTTTAGTTGATTAAGTTTAAAATAATTAAATCAATGTCTACAGATTATAATCTTCCTGTACGAGCTATTCCCGATAAACTGATCTTGTGCGGTGAAAAAACGTTTATTGATGAAGCTTGGCCAATATTCACTGATATTCGTCTGCCAAAATTATATGTCATTTTTTCCTTTCAGGATCTTTGTTCGCTCGTTGACATTGTGTATACACGTTACAACGAACTAAAAGATCAGTACCATACGATTTCTGAGAATATGTCGACAAATTGGCTGTTTAATTTATAAATAAAATTGTTGACAACAGTGGTACCTCCTTTGAACTGCCAGTGGCAAAAAAAGGACATCCCGGTTTTATGGTGCACTTACCATTTTTTATACAACTCTTATCATTTTGACATCCCAGTAAAATGATTAAAATAGTCAAACACAAAGATGATCATGAATATAGATACCTATTGAAACAGACTGATTATTCTCAACACGGGGTCTTGTTAGCTATAACTTGTCAATGCTTCTTGCGATTGATTAAGACAATTACGGATGTGGAGAAAACTAAACAATCACTGATAGACTGCAATGTTGAGACCACATCTTGCGCTTTGTTAGCACCACAGCTTGCGCTTTATTGCATTTGTGACAACTGTTTTAAATATTTTAAAAATATAATTGTCTTACTCTGCCATCCAAGATGTCAACAAAAACTCCGAAAGCATACGTTACTGATCATTAGTTGATTATAATGTATAGACACGATACTGGAGGTGAAAAATTAATAATGAATATAATTGAAATAATGAACTACCTTGTACATTAGTATAGCTGGTGTTGTCCATATAACGCACTGACTCATGTATAACACAGATGTTTTGCTTGTTAAAAAGTATCCTTGAACATTGATCCACATTGTTCAATAGATGTGGCATGTATATACCTAATATGTGTCCAATAACATCTGATAGAGCTTTAGATATTCAAAATTACTTTATTTTCAACATATTTGATCAGATATTTGTTTTTGTTATTAGGGTGAAGATGTCATTTCTATCTAGTATAATTCAATATGCTGCTTTAGAATGTCTTTTGTACATACATTGTTTTTTTCTGAATAAAAATTCTATGTACTGTATTTTGGTTGTTGCATCTGAGTATTGAAAGTATTGTGTGGCCATTTTAGTTCGACTATTCGAAGATTTATTGCAATGACCCTTTTGTCATAATTCTGAAGTCAACGTATTTTAAGATTATAGCAGTTAGGTCAACGCAACATTCCATATTACCACTCTTATTATATATAGTCAAAACATCATTCCTCAGTCACACCGCTTGCACAATCATCTTTCATCCGATCGTATTCCAACCCTGGACAGAGTGTTGATATTAATGAAAGCTTTACTTCATTTGTAAACCAGCTTCGTCAGAATAGTAACAACAGAGTTATGACCCTTAGATTTTCTTTCAAACGGTGTCATACCAGTGAAAAT
Organism: Cyrtodaria siliqua; assembly: GCA_037043455.1. Classification (NCBI taxonomy): domain Eukaryota; kingdom Metazoa; phylum Mollusca; class Bivalvia; order Adapedonta; family Hiatellidae; genus Cyrtodaria; species Cyrtodaria siliqua. Next base: position 172,777 of record JAWPHD010004234.1, read on the forward strand.
CAGCCCATTGAACACAATGCAAAATAGACTATTTTTGGAGATCAGTCACAAGTTCTACAACATTCGTTCTCTAAAATACATCTGTCAAAAGCACATCTCTGCCTACCCTCTTTGCTTATACTCTCCAAAGACATAGTCCTGAAACAGTAAAATACTTACTATTCATGACAATAGTCATAATACTTCAACATCAGGTTAGATTTAACAATAACATACAAACTAATTCTGGGGAAAACACATGCAAACTAGAAACTTTGAATTTTTTTAAAGAACTGTTTTAGTACCCTACGACCCGGAAGTACTTTCTGATTGGTTTGACACCAAACGTACTAAGTAGAAGAAAGCATCACTTTTTTAATCAAAGGAAAACAACTCGTACAGAATACATACCTAACTTAAAGTCAGGTTAGCGAGTAAAGCGTCTACAGGCCATTTGGGAATTTTGTTTTATTAATGACCGATATTACATAGGCTATCCAAGTTAAACAAATGAAGATCACTGCGTCACAAATAGACCGCCGAACCCCAAGCGTCCAATTTTAGTAAAAATAGATAGGGACAATTCTTAATCAATATTCTTCTCGTGATACTAATTATCTGACAGGTTTTTTTTCTTCAGAAATTAACGATATACCATAAGCTATCACGTTTGTTCAAATTGAAGTCGTCGGGTTAAAAAAAAAAGCCCACTCCCGACGGTCAAAAGTTTATAAATCTTATCTAGATTTAGGACAACTTTTAAGTAAGTGACATGTTGCTTCAAACGACTTTATGGTACTTCTAAAAAAGCCAATTTTGACCAAACTTCACATGAATGATTCCGAAGTAAATGTCTTTTTTAGAAAGGCCAACGTTACACCAAAATTAGTCTTATCTTAAACATCTTCTTCTCAAACGTCTGAACATATTTACCTGCCCCGCCCCCTCCCCACCCCAATGCTTGCTATACCGTAGACTAAAAGATGAAATACTAAGATGAGGTTTCCTATTTACAGAACTTAGCCATCCAAATCACGCAACTGAAAAACAACTCTATAGAAATATACTATTAAAAAGCAAAGTAAAAAATGTGAGACATAACAAACAGAAAACGGTTTAATTGTTTAATGGTAAAAGGGGCCGCTGGGGTTTAAACTGGATTCTAAGGTACACCAGATCTATGTTATCCCTATTTCATTTAAATAAACTGTTACACTGTAAGCAAAATAATCCCTACCAGGCTATCTCTAAGACACTATGCAGCATCAATGGGCGATATTCGTATAGCTCAAAGATGGAGATCATAACAGGTTTGACAACAGTTACTCCAGCTTGGAACGGTCAGTAGCAAAAGGAGTCGCTGGGGATTTAAAACCAGTTTTAATCAGGGTTTAAGGGAGCACCAACACTCACTCTTACATTATTTTCCACTAAAACGGTGTAAATAAAAGAATATTCTCCAGGCTAAATTAGTCGGCATCAATAGGCGATATAGCGATGATCATGTACATATGAATATAAAAACAAAAACATAGATAGCCATAACAAATATATTCAATGACTTGGCACAATCTAGATAAACAAGAGAATGAACCATTAAAGGAACGACACACGTTTAGATAAAGTATAAGGCTATAGAGAAATGTGTCAATAATCAGAAATTACTTGGTGTAATAGAGTTATGGTTCTTGAATATGTTAAAATGAGGTGTTGTCCGATTGTTTACCTGATAACTTGTATAAACGGCATCTGAATTATGTGGTTCATTATGATGCCAAGATGGGCATATCGATTCGGCGTAAATATTAAACAGATATTTCCGGAGTTACGGCTTTTTCTCTCTTAAAATAACGTGTGTGCCTGACTTCTCCCACAGTTTATCTCAGATTGTTATGAACATTATTACTGGATGGTTCACTACGAAACCGAGATGTGTATATCGATTTGGCGTAACAATTGACCGTGCATTCCCGGAGCCTTTTAATGACATCACTGCATTGCATTGCAATTTGGGCATCCGTGTCCCGTGGATACATTTTTAGATTAGCATTAACAACAGTTTTGCGTCTTTTTCAGGATGAACGATCTCGTTGTGGTTGGCAAGGACAAATTCTACATCACATATTACGGGCGGTTTAGAGAACTCCTCAGTTTTGTTTTGTCTGATTGGGGTCACCTGACTGATGGCAAAATCTACTATTATGACGGTCACCGGGCCAGGGAGGTGGCCTCAAACTACTTCAGACCGAACGGAATCAACATATCTCCAGATCAGACGTATTATATTTTATAATAATTGCAAACCATCTCATAATCACTAGCTTATGATGCCATTTTCAACAGCCCAGAATATTAAAAACATGGTATTTTATAATGTAGAAGGATTGAGGTTGTGGATATAAAACCAGAAAGAAAAAATCAAACGCGTATCATTCTAATGTGCGTTAAACATCTATGTGTTATTATTATTGATATTATTATGATTATTATTATTATTATTATTATTATTATCACATTGTTCATTCTGATTGCTATCTAGGAGGCTTGCGGAACGTCGGTGGTTCTTTCCAGGTGCCCGCTCGTGCACGAACATTGACCAGAGAGGCACCTATAAATTCATTTCATTTCAGTTCATTCTGATTTATAACCAAATTGCGCGTATGTACAAACCTCCCTGGTAACACAACTATTAATTATCGCTTTGTGGGATGAGCCATTATCAACATCTCGTCTCATCTTCAGTTTGTAAATCCAACTCTTAACTAATATTCATGACCAATGAGAGAGTATTTAGCCATGATACGTTAATGTTGTATGTTTGGACATTTAAGGACGGTATATATGGCAGAATGGGGCCGCAAAATACTACATGGCTACCGAAGGGAAACATCCAACAATCTGGTGCAAATATTTGTAAGTTGTAAGAGAACACATTGGCATATAAGCATGTTCATTATTGCAACTTATAGTCAGTGGTCCATCACGCGATAAACAACTTTTGATGGCAAAATGTAGTAGAATTTGGCATGCATGTTTAACGTAATCTTATGGTGTGTGGATAACCGTTCCAAGGCATGCCAAAGCTGAAAATGCTCATGAGCCTCAAAATTAGGTCAAAGGTCAACTGAGTGTAAAAAATGGTATAGAGTTCTAATAGCTTAAATGATGTTGATTGTATAGCATTTATTCTCCCAAAAATAAGCATGTTTGTGCAAGATACATGTTACAGTTAACAGACATAGCAAAATTAAGGCAAACATATTATAAACAAATAAGGTCAAAGGTTAATAAGTGCATTTTAAACGAAGTTTAATGGGAAATGTACTGATTCAAACATGAATTCAACCAAACAATCATTAAAAACCACCTGTTTTGAAATTGTTTTACACAACAATTTACATCATTATGTATCACATGCAAAATTGCCCTGCTTAAAGTGTCCTGAAAGATTTGTTAATTAAAAATATTAAGGGTTTGATTTATTTTGGAAAACAAATGCTGCCGAGATCTTCATCGCTACTCAGCATCATCTTTTGTTCATCTATTTTGGCAGTTGCTTGGTATGTTGCGTTGACAGAAAACAGTGCAGTGTAACAACCACATCTTACAGTTGAACAGGGTTTCTCAGATGCACAACCGCATCTTATCATCTTAAGGATAGTAGTTTAGCTCTGGTGGTATATTTGATCGCATTGTCACTGTAGCGAGAGAGACCATTTGACCAGTTTGTTAGAAATTAATTAATATAGCTCCAGAATTGGTCAAGTATTGACGGTCAATAACCACAGGACGTCTTTACCATCGAGACAAATGACTTCATACTTTGCTAAGGTTCTATCTGTCCTTTGCATGACATTTCATACGAGCTGCATTTCTTCTTTATGGTTGTCTTGAACTGGCATGTACCGATGTTAAGGATTTCAATTATCGAAATCAAGTTATTACAAGTAAAACTCCTTCAAAAATGTTTTCGTTATCACAAACTTGACAGATCTTTCTCAACATTCTATCGTCGCAACGAAAACCTGCTGGAGAAGTAAAACGTCATCCTAAAAACTGTTCTGCGACTAGGAGTATCACAACTTTTATTCTATAGAGATGTGATACATAAACTTATGAAATTAAAGAGGTGTGTCGGATTTCCTGACCACTTTACAAAATTAATCAGGAAATTCGTCAGAAAAGAAAATACGACACTTTAATATTACAATGCACTTCATGCTTGTTGATTGACCCCTTTACAGTCAGTTACTGCGCTTCACTTCTTTTGTCACCGGACAACCTCATGGGACTCCATGATTGCCCTTTTGAAATCGTCCCTCGGGTTTTTTGGTCATACCCTAGATTGGTTTTCTCTTTGACTTCAATTGCTGTATTTCTAATTAAGTTTTATATAGTTTTACAATAACACATACGTGTATCGTTTCCTAATTTCTCTGGATGTGGACTTCATTTTTAGAGATTTTCTATTGATTGGATTTACTTTTATTTACACTATCTTGTCAATTTGAGTGACGAAGACAGGATAATAGCGAGGTTGTGTACATTTAAAATCGACTTAAGCTAACCAGTGGGTCATATTGTCTACTGACCATTCCAACTTCACTACTCATTGTGTTGTGTATCGTCCTTTTCGTTGTATAGTTAATTTGCTCTTTGTGGTACAGTGGTACATTTCGTTTGGGTGCAGTGGGGACCATTTTTCTCATTTTTTGTAACCTGTAGGATTTTGTATTAACTTCTCTCATATCGGCTACATCTCTGATGTGCATACATAAAGACTCAATGCCCATCTCTTCAGAGCAGATGGATTGAGTGTAATGCCAACAAGCCCCCAACCACACCGCATACACGTTGTTTCGATAAACAGTTCTGACCATACACCATTCCATAGCCCAGGCTTCATTTGTCTAACCACAGTTTAGATATTCTACTACGAGCAGTTCTAGTCTTTAATTATACAAATAAATCCTTATGACCTTCGATAAATACTAACACGCAGTGCAAGACTTCATCGATGACTATCTTAAGAGCCCTAGTGTTCTGTGGATAGTATTTTCCGGAGAGCATACGTGATACGCCTCCAAAAACAGCATTTAGAACCTCCTCTAACCGACTATCAACCATTAATAAACATACGCACAGCCAACAAATCTCCTCAGCATATGCATACCCTCAAGTCTTGGAACGAAATTCTTTTAACAACGTTGGATGTACCCATATAATATTTATCATCAAACGGTACAGATGTTGATCCCCTATAAAGACTGTAAAAGCTTGTCCGCACTGTATTGTTAGTTTTTGCGCCTCAGCCATAGCAGTCATCAATGTGTCTGGACCAGATAGCACCATATCTATAAGTGGCGTATACATGCATTTGGTTTCAGGTTTTGTATTTAAGGCAGATGTCTATATAACTAAAACAGCTTAATTAAAAAGATGAGTCACCAAGATGTTCCCCAAAACTTAGTCATAGACACCAAAATCAGTGTCCAAGCTGATTCTAGAATTCAATATATTGTCATGTTAATGTCAAGGCCGCTGTCTTTCTTTGAAGCCATCTTGAATATTTGTATTTTACTTATAAGTTAATAAGCTCTGGAATAAGTCAGAAATGGATTCCTTGACCAAACAAACCTATCCATAGACACAAAAATGAATGGCCTAGATAATGCAGAAACCAATATACTGTCATTGTAATGTCCCGGCAGCCATTTTGGAGCATCTTGGTTATTTGTGTTGATTTAGTAGGTAATGTGTAGTCAGAAATAGATTCTTTGACCCCAAAATCCTAGTCATAGACATCAAAATGATTGTCCCAGCCAATAGAGAAGCCAAGATATCGTCATTGTAATGTCACGGCAGCCATCTTGGATATTTGTGTTCAACTTATAAGTAAGGTGTAGTCTGGAATGGATTCCTTGACCCTAACAACCTAGGCACCAAAATGATTGTCCTAGCTAATACAGAAGTCGAGATAGTGTCATGTTAATGTCACAGCAGCCATCTTGGTGGCCATCTTGGATATTTTTTAAATAACTTATAAGTAAGATGAATTTAGATATGGATTCCTTGACCCAAAAAAACTATCCATAGACATCAAAATTAATGTCCTAACTAATGCAGAAGCCAAGATATTGTCATTTTAATGTCATGGCAGCCATCTTGGCGGCCATCTTGAATATTTCAATTTCCTCAAGGATGCCAATGTGGCCTCATTCAGATTCAGAATCAGCATACCTTAAATATATTAAAACCATCACAAAACATTGCGTGGACGATAATTTTGCGTTTGTCGTCTACTGCCGGACTATCTGCATAACCAGTTGAAAACTATGACGTATATACCAGTTGAAAACTATGACGTATATACAGCAGTTTTCATGCAAACTATAACTCTTTCTAACTAGTCAATATAAGTGTATAGTATCCACAAAACCTAAATATTAAAAAAAAGCCGAATCCTGTCTTAATATTAAACTTTTTCTGAATCTCGTATTTTCCATTGCATTTGTTTGTACTTATTGACCTTTATTTGCATAAAATGGCCGAACGTACGGACAGAAAGAGTTTTAAAAAAATCTAAACAACTTTATAAATGCTAACATAAGTAAAATATATCAAAAGGAAAAAACTGAACATGTAATTAGTTACATTAATGACGATAATTTGATTACATAGCGATTTTGACGATTTTTGCACTCATTTGACCTTTGACCTCATTTTTACCTGAATATGCAAATTCACGTATGGCACGTGTTGGAACCATAATGTATACACATTATTAGTCAAACAATTCTACTAAATTTTGCCATCAAACTCAAAAATAAGAGTCTTTTCTTTGTTTGGACCACTGATTGTTATTGCAATCTTGGAGTATTTATCAAGATATTTTTAGATATTTTTATTTTCAAATTTCCAATAGGCTATAAAGCCCGTGAGGGTACAAATACAGAGTATAGCATGGCAACAGTGCAGTAATTGGTACATGTACACATAAATTATATGAACAATGATCAAAACATAATACAATGATTATCAGCTTTTAGGCAACCATGCGTAATGAGAAGGTGTTAGATATTGCACTAGTGATTCTAGAAATACAGTCATATTGTATATAGCAGTTCACTCAATTTATTTAACTGAAGAGCTTTATAAAATTAAAATAAAAACACATAATCTACGAAAACTGGCCTAATTCGTTGAGTTAGTTCTATAATGTTAATCTTGTTAGGTAATCATTAAAAGTAAATCCTCAAGAGCTTACGCAGAATGAGTTTGATTTGAACCCTGCTTGCATTGAATATATAACTAAATAAAAGATAATACAACTTTTTACAAGTTTCCTTCATTATTTTATGTTTAGCTATGCTACTGGTACTATGTAATAATGGGGATAATGCTAATTGTATCGGGGGATATTTCTGCGGGTAACTGTATCAGAGGAATGCTCTGCTTGTAACTGTATCCTGTATCGGGGAATATTTCTGCGGGTAACTTTATCAGAGGAATGTTCTGCTTGTAACTGTATCGGGGGATATTTCTGCGGGTAACTTTATCAGAGGAGTGTTCTGCTTGTAACTGTATCGGGGGATATTTCTGCGGGTAACTGTATCAGAGGAATGTTCTGCTTGTAACTGTATCGGGGGATATTTCTGCGGGTAACTGTATCAGAGGAATGTTCTGCTTGTAACTGTTTCTGGAGGATATTGCTGCTGGTAACTTTATCAGGGGAATATTACTGTGTATAACTGTATCAGGGGGATATTGCTGCTTGTAACTGTATCAGGGGGCTGTTACTCTTGTACCTGTATCAGGGGGATATTGCTGATTGTAACTGTATCAGGGGGATATTACTCTTGTAACTGTATCAGAGGGATATTGCTGCTTGTAACTGTATCAGGGGGATATTGCTGCTTGAAACTGTATCAGAGGGATATTGATGCTTGTAATTGTATCAGAGGTATAATAACTGTACCAGGAAGATTTTGCTGCTTACAACTATATCAGGTGGATATTTCTGCTTGTAACTGTATCTATTTCTGCTTGTGACTGTATCAGGGGCATATTGATGCTTGTAACTTTATCAGGGAAATAGTGTTTTGTATAACTGTATCAGGGGTGTATTGCTGCTTGTAACTGTATCAGGGAGATATTGCTCTTGTAACTATATTAGGGGATATAGCTGCCTGTATCTGTATAAGGGGGATGCTTGTAATTGTATCAGAGGGATAATGTTAATTGTTACTGTATAAGGGAGATACTGAAACTTATAAATGTATCATGTGATATTTCTCTTGTTACTATATCAGGGAGATATTGCTGCTTGTAACTGTATCAGGTGGATATTAATGCTTGTAACTGCATCCGGGGGATATAGCTGCTTGTATCTGTATCAGGGGATATTGATGCTTGTAATTGTATCAGCGGGATTGTTACTGTTTCAGGGAGATACTGATGCTCGTAACTGTATCATGGGGTATTGCTCTTGTTACTATATCAGGGAGATATTGCTTCTTGTAACAGTGTCAGTGGGATATTGCTGCTTGTAACTGTATCAGGGGGATTTTGCTCCTTGTAACTATATTAGGGGGATATTTCTGCTTGTAACTGTTTCGGGAGATACTACTGCTTGTAACTGTATCTGGAGGTTATTGGTGCTGTACTATTCTAAGTTTTTCACTGTTCTACAGGAGATGTACCTAGGCTCTGGTATTGACAACATCGAGGTAGATCCCCATACAGGCGATCTCTATATCGGCAGTCATCCCATCACATGGAAAATTGCTGACTTTTTAAAAATACTGAACTCCATACCCCCATCACAGGTAGGTTTTCGGCATCCGTATGTATGGCAGTGTTTTTAAGGGACATTTATTTTGCCATTCCAAGTCAGTTATAAATACGTTTGGTCTGTCAGTTTTACTTTGTTATTTATTTCGGTGATGAGAACACCATTTGTACCTTTTTAAAATTGATGTCAAAGCACCTGACAAGATATGTTCAAATACAAACACATTTGGTTTCAAAAATCCTGGTTATGGTTGCAGGGTTTTTTATATGCACAAGTAATAAATTTCTCATTGAGGTACTGAGAGATATGATACGAAACAGTATGGTTGGTCAGGGTTTAAATAAATAATAGAAGGTACAACATTTCTCAGTGAGGTATTGAGAGATATGATACGAGACAGTATGGTTGGTCAGGGTTTAAATAAGTAATAGAAGGTACGACATTTCTCAGTGAGGTATTGAGAGATATGATACGATACAATATGGTTGGTCAGGGTTTAAATAAGTAATAGAAGGTACGACATTTCTAAATGCGGTACTGAGAGATATGATACGAGACAGTATGGTTAGCCAGGGTGTAATAAGTATGAGAAGATACGACATTTCTCAATGCGGTAACGAGAGATAAGTTGCGAGACAGTATGGTTGGTCAGGGTTTAAATAGTACTATAGAAACTGGGGTTACCAGCACAGTTTTCCCCTCGGGGTCCCCTACTTGAAAGTTTGCAAATTTGCATGTAAAACAAGCTAAGATCACCGGGAAAAACAGATCGAAACAACAATCAGTTCCAAGACGGGGTGACATCGTGCTGTCAAGCCCCACCACCAAATTTAAAACTCGTTTTGCAGCCGCTCTATAAGGAAGCATAAGTGCACCTCCTACCCGAACCTTTAATCGTTTTTGATGTGATTAAACAAAGTCAGAGGGAATCGAGCCTGAAATTGTTTTTTAATGCGAACAAACAAAGACGGAAGGAACAGGACAATCATCCTCGTCATCTCTATACATATCACACTCCATTATAGACTATTTTATTTTCCTGCAAGCGCATATTTTGCATTTCAAATCGAGAAGTTTTTCCCTGTTTTCGTAATTTTTTTGAGATAATAATCCATTTCAGATAGTAATCGCTTTTGTTTATTAATTCGACTTTTCTTAGTATCTTGAAAATCAGCACGAGTCACATCATATTCTAATTGACCTAGCTTGCCTAATAGCAATAGTTTTCGATATTTATTTTTTAACTCTTCAAGTTTCTCGTCATATCTTTTCGACACATTTTTGTTCCATTAATAATATAGTAATATATTATATTTTCATATCTTTAATTCGCAAAAGAGTTATTGTGTTAGATATTCCAGAACTCTTTGAAAAAGTTATTGTGCAATATATTCCAGAACTCTGAAAAGATAATCTTAGTTTTAAATCCCGGAGACTTCTGAAAAGAGTTATTGTATTAAATATTCCAGAACTCTTTTGATAAAGATATTTCAATTCCAAAAATTCCTGAGACTTTTAAAAAGAGTTATTGTGTAATCTATTCCAGAGCTCCCGGGAAAGACAATCTTGTCCAAACTCCCAGGACTTTCTGAAAAGAGTCATTGTATTGAATATTTACAAACTCCCGGGACTTTTTGAAAAGAGTTATAAGAAATCTGTTCCAGAACTCCCAGGAAAGATAAATTTAGTTCCAAATCCTGGAGACTTTAGAAAAGAGTTATTGTATTAAATGTTCCAGAACTCTTTTGATAAAGATAATCTTATTTCCGAGTCCCGGAGACCTTTAAAAAGAGTTATTGTGTAATCTATTCCAGAATTCTTTGAAAAGATAACATTATTCTAAACTTCCAGGACTTTTGAAAAGAGTTGTTGTGTGATATATTCCAGACCTCCCAGGAAAGATAATCTTAGTTCCAAAATCCCGGACACTTCTTGAGAGTTATTGTATAATATATTACAAAACTCTCTGAAAAGATAATCTTATTCCAAACTCCCGGAGACTTTTCAAAAGAGTTATTGTGTAATCTATTCTAGAACTTTTTTTGATAAAGATAATCTTATTCCGAATCCCGGAGACTTCTGAAAAGAGTTATTGTATTAAATGCTCCCAGGACTTTTGAAAAGGGTTATTGTATTAAATGGTTCAGAACTTTTTTGATAAAGATATTCTTAGTTCCAAATCCCGGAGACTTTTGAAAAGAGTTATTGTATTAAATATTCCAGAACTCCCAGAAAAGATAACATTATTCCAAATCCAGGAGACTTTTGAAAAAGAGTTATTGTATTAAATATTCCAGAACTCTTTTGACTGGATAATCCTATTCCAAATCCCGGAGATTTTGAAAATAGTTATTGTGTAATCTATTCTAGAACTCCTTGAAAAGATAATCTTAGTTCCAAATCCCGTAGACTTTGAAAAGAGTTATTGTATTAAATATCCCCAAGACTTTTGAAGAGTTATTTGTGTAATATATTTCAGAACTCTTTGAAAAGAGTTATTGTATTAAATATCCCCAGGACTTCTGAAAAGAGTTATTATGTAATATATTCCAGAACTCTTTTGATAAAGATAATCCTATTTTAAATCCCGGAGACTTTTGAAAGAGTTATTATGTAATATATTCCAGAACGCTTTGAAAAGATAACTTTATTCTAAACTTCCAGAACTTTTGAAAAGAGTTATTGTGTAAAATATTCCAGGACTCCTTGAAAAGATAATTCAGTTCCAAATCCCTCAAGATTTTTGAAAAGAGTTATCCCTGGGATAATTACATCTTATTAAATGTGGGTAATCCAGCAACATTTGTTACAACAAACAATTATGGTCCCGTCAAAAAATATGATTTGCTTTCAAGTCCACCAAAAAAAGTTCCCAAATCATGGAATACTGAAATATCATAGAATCCATCGGAGAATCAAGGATATTGGAACATCACAGAATCAAAGATATTGGAACATCATGGAATCGCAGGTATGCTGAAATATCCCCCAGTCAGGGAAACTAGAATATCCTCCAGACAGAGATAAGTTGAGTTAGGAAAGCAAGCTATTTCCATCTAGGAAGACAACAAGCATAAAACACACAGCAAAAATACAACAAGTATAAGCTAACCATATCATGTAAACGAAATTTGCACAATAACTCTTTTAAAAAAATACCGGGTTCTGGAATATTTAATTCAATAACACTTTTCAGAAGTCTCCTGGATTTAAAACTAAGATTATCTTTTCAGAGTTCTGGAATATATTGCACAATAACTTTTTCAAAGAGTTCTGGAATATCTAACACAATAACTCTTTTGCGCATTAAAGATATGAAAATATAATATGTTACTCTATTAATGGAACAAAACAGTGTAGAAAAGGTATGCGAGCAACTTGAAGAGTTAAAACATAAATATCGAAAACTATTGCTATTAGGCAGGCTAGGTCAATTAGAATATGATGTGATTCGTGCTGATTTTTAAGATACTAAGAAAAAGTCGAATTAATAAACAAAGGCGATTACTATCTGAAATGGATTATTATCTCGAAAAACTTGATGAAAACGGGGAAAAACTTCTCGATTTGAAACGCAAAATATGCGCTTGCAGGAAAATAAAATATTCTGTAATGGAGTGTGATATGTATAGAGATGACGAGGATAATTGTCCTGTTCCTTCCGACTTTGTTTGATCGCATTAAAAAAAACAATTTCAGGCTCGATTCCCTCTGACATTGTTTAATCACATAAAAAAGGATGAAAGGTTCGGGCTGGAGGTGCCCTTATGCTTCTTTAGAGAGCGGCTGGATTTGAATCTAGTTGGAATAAAGTGTCAAATCATATTATCAATTATCCTATGAGTAGTATAGAAACTGGGGGTACCAGTGAAGTTTTTTCCGAAGGGGTTTGCAAAACGAGTTTTTGTTGGTGGGGCTTGACAGCACGATGTCACCTCGTCTTGGAACTGATTGTTGTTTCGATCAGTTTTTTGCAATGATATCTTAGCTTGTTTTTCATGCCGTGACATGCAAATTTGTAGGGGACCCCGAGGGGAAAACTGCGCTGGTAACTCCAATTGCTATACTACTTTTACAAAAAGTACGACATTTGTCATTGAAATACTGAGAGTGAAGATGCGAGACAGTATTTTTGGTCAGAGTTTAAATAATAATAATAATAATAATAAATAATAATAATAATAAGTATACAAGTTGAACAGGAAATGCAGTTTTCACAGAACACAGTAAACCCAAAACACGCAAAACGACAAACATGAATGGCAGTGTTAATAAGAAATAAAGGCATAAGACGTAACGAACACAAGGGTTGACACTAGTGCAACCGCCTTGGAACGAACAGTGGCAAACATGCCGGTGGGGTTTAAAACAAGGTTCTAGGTTGCTCCAAACCTCACACTTACCCTACTTCATCCCAATAAAACGAGAGTGTAAATAAAGAAATCCCCGCCATGAACTACTGTCTAACCAACAAGGCAGCATTAATTAATTAAGGAAGCAATATAAGTAAAACACAAAGATGCTCGTGTATATATAAATACAAAAAACAATAGCGTAGAAAGCCACAAAGAAGTTACTCAATGACTTGGCAGAAGCCAGAGCAACAAAAGAATAAACCATTGAGGGCACGACAAGACAAGATTGCAGACAAACATCAAACGCCTCCGCCCTTTTGGGCTTTAGGTAGACGTCATCAAGCATGCAGTGCGTTGCAAAATGATAGGGTCATAACCTCTTTTGATATACCTTTTAACAAATTTAACAAATATAGTATGAAAGTGATCATCACCAAGGATCTTACGAATTTTGTAAATCACGTCACCATAGAAGTAAAGTTGTGATGACTGTGATAGTCCTTGTCCAGTATTGTTGATCAGGGTTTAAATAAGTAATAGAATGTACGACATTTCTCATTTAGGTGTTGAGAGTGAAGATTCGAGACAACATGGTGGACGAGGTAGAGGAGGTGTTCTCAGACGACGGAAGTGGCATCACTGGATCTACAGCAGCCACTTACGCCAAGGGAAAACTTGTGATCGGTTCTTTGTTTGCACAGACAATGGTGTGTGACGTAAAATATCTCTCATAGACTGAAATAGCAGTTGGAGACAGACACCACATCGCTCGTAAATGTGCAAATAATACTTGTAAATGCGATGGTTAACAAGATGGAACATCTACCATTGCCATCATCATTTTATTACATATTAGTTGTTTAACTTTGTCTGCATATCGTGTACTGTTTATAGACAGTATGTTATAGATATAGAGGATCTTACACGAGTACTCATTCATTGTTGAATTTATTAAACGAGTTGGCAAAATGATATAATGCGAGGCTCTTGCCGAGCATTATCTCTTGCCGAGCATTATATCATTTTTGCTAACGAGTTTAATGAATTCAATAATGAATGAGAACCAATGTTAGATTCTAGTTATTACATAACTTATAACGTCACAATACTTCAGAAAACGTACATTAACGTGACGTCCATGACGTCATTAACGTTATGTTATATCACTAGTGGAATATCGAAAATATTGAATGGTGTTATTTCATTCCCACACCACATGTTATGTGATAAAAGTAAATAAAACGCTACACTTGTTAGGTGTATCGATGTAAACTGACCAAAGGGAGACTACTTGTAAGACCTTAACGTAAGAATAATATTGGTATGCATCTGTATGTACGGATTTTTATGATGATGTTGGTAAGGAATATAAATGTATCATTCCTAGGCTAGATAATGAATATAAAGCTCTACAATCCTTAATGATTGTAATAATTACAAACAATGACGGGAAGTTGAGCCTTGCATTTAGTCCATATTTTTGTACTTGTATATGTAATCGTCTTTTAGTATTCTATGCAATTTTGCTAAATTAAATTCTTTCTTCAGATGTGTATTTTATTGTACGTTATATCATCTACTTCTACAGAGAACCACACAAATATTTTGTTTTACCAGCTGAGTTATCTTCTTTGCTTGTTATTCAATAGTATAAAGACAGTTCTATCTTTACTAAAGGGAAATAAAAGAAACGCAACTCCGGTATTTCCCATACTTATTTTTAACAAATCAAATCTTCTTGGCATTATTCTGGAATATTACGTGGAATTAAGTGTGCCAGTATATACATTATATAGCGGAAACTCCCGAGTTACCTCTTGGGACTCTATGATTGTACCTACTGAAACCCCAACTAAGGGAGGTGGGTGCATGAGCTTTCATCCCTCGGGTTTTCTGGTCGTACCCTAGATTGGTTTTCTCTTTAGCTGCAACTACTATGGTTGTTCAGTACGATTCTGGATACATCCTGAGATGATTATTATTTTGTATGTGTATCTTTAGTTAGTTTCTCTGGATGTGGACTTTATTGTTAGAGATTTCCTTTTGATGGAATGTAGTTTTGTTTACACTGTCTTGTCTATTTGGGCGCTGAAGACAGGATAATAGCGAGGATTGTGCGCATATAAAATCGATTCAAGCTAACCAGTAGGCCTTATTGCCTACTGACCGTTCCAAGTTGGTAACCCTGTCTTCACCACCCTTTCTGTTGTTTTTTGTCTCTTTCATTGTAGTTTCAAGTCCTTGTTTGCAGTACAGTGCGGACTTACGATGCCATTGCGTTCGGACGCTGTGGTTTCTATAGGACCCTATATATCATTTTGCGTTTATTTTTCCTTTAGTATATATAATGACACAGTGTAAGCTTGATTTGATTGAATGTCTGAATGAGAAATAGAAGATTAAGCAGGCCCACAGCATGGGAATACAATGACATTGAAGGGGCTGGACGTGATCTGGAGAAATAATTGGTGCCAATACAAATGCTAGAGAAAAACATCATAATTGTCTTCAGTTTTATATGAAATGTACATATGCGTTAAATAAGCCGCATATTAAGTTTGGTTGAACTATTATTTCTGAAAATATTTAAAATGGAAAAAACGCCCACTCTTTGCGTATTGTTGTTTGTTAAATCATCAATATGTGTAGGTTATTAGATTTGCATTTGGATATATGCACTCCTTCTTTCGCGTATTAATATTGCGCGACTTTATATCAGTATAAATTTAATAACCTTTTTATTGCATACGTATTTTTAAATTAGAACAATAAAAAAGTGTAACTTTTAGTTTTCACGATAAATATTTATTTGAAACAAACAATGTGTTGTTACATCGTGGGAATTTTCACAATGTAATCAACATTGTTTACATCACGTGACATACTTTCTTTGGATGAACAAAAAATTGCACTAATACATTACACAACCAATATGACGTTACTGCACGTCAATATACACGCCAATGCGACGAATTTTGACGTTTCCTGTTACATTGAAAGTAAACGGAGCTTGTAGATGCGTATGCAATAATAATTCATATTGGGTTCATATTCACACCCGATTACCGGCAGCCGTAGGTACAGTTCGGCAGCCGTAAGTACAGTTCCCGGTTAAAATAAAACAAGTTTCGAAAGGGTAAGTAAATCTAGTTTTATGACTTGTTAGCCTTAAACTATTAAAAAGTGAATCGGCCATTTTAATTTGGAAGGAATGTTGTGTATGTCACCTGATTCCCGTGAAATTTGAACCTATATTATGCGAGTTACGGTAGGTTAAATGTTGAAATTAAGCTAAAAAAGTGATTGTAGAAAGTTAGAGACTTGGTACTCGGTAAATAATCAAGTTTAAGAGATTTCAGATATACTGCCATAAAATATAATCTTTCCTGAATAAACAGTCCAAATTTTAGCCCACAGAACATTTTATTAAAATAATTGTGGGTTTGTAAACTCGACCGGGTATTGAAAAATGGCAGGAGTACGGTACAGTTCCATTATTTATTGGCAGGTAGCTAGTACAGTTCCGAAAAATGGCAGGAGTATGGTACAGTTCCAAAAACATCGGACGCTAAAGTCTTTTCTCCTTTGGTAAAGTGGTGTAATTTCGAAAATACTGATGAAGAAGTACTGTATATAGAATTATATCCATCTTCGGTCTTTCCATAAACGATATCTATAAGTATTAAAGAAAACCCACCAACCGTAGGGAAACGTGAATATAGGCTCGTTTGAACCTTCATTCCGACGGTACAGTACAGAGAAAGACACGTTTTAATAACAATCGTATGTTGTGCTGAGTTACGTCCTCTTTTTATAATTCACCATTTATGATAACAGGCGTTTGGTATTTAGATGATTTGGAATAGATTGCTTAATTTTATTTATTGCATAGTTGAACACATCACATTTATTACGTTTTAAGGCCACTCTATGTAACTTAATGTATCTGAATCAAACGTCTACTGATAAATAAGACACGCATGAAAGTTCACGAAGATAAGGAAATTTATCAATGTACCAAGTGTACCTTATATTATGATACAGAACAAGAACTGAATGCACACACAGACAAATCACATCATGGACGATTGTGCGTACATTGTGGTAAGACATTCACTTCAAAGCGCACCCTAGACACTCATGTAGCAAAACATGGTTTCGGCTGTCCGTCGAAAGTATACAAATGCTCAATTGAAAACTGACAAGACTTTTCTAAGAAAAGACAGTTATGTGTATCATATGAATGTTCAATCACAGTAGAAACCCTTTGCCTACGCTAAATGTTATGGCGCATTTAACTATAAGCACAAAATGAGAAACAACATGAGAAACACCAGCGAATTTGCAGCGGAAAACCCACCAACCTTAGGGAAACGTGAATATAGGCTCGTTTGAACCTTCATTCCGACGGTACAGTAAAGAGAAAGACACGTTTTAATAACAATCGTATGTTAACGATTGCCTACCTGCATGGTGCCAGTCATAAACCAAGAAGTAAATGCTGTTCAAAAGTCGAGTGTCTTATAAGTCAAAACTGACTGTCCCTTTTAATAGGGTTGAAACTATAATACACAATTATTTGAAAAAATAAGCAATTATTATGGAATGTCCCTCCAACAAGTTTATCATTACATTTACCTACAAATAGATCGGATTGAGATACATGTACTTTCCTATTGACATTGAGACCACTGGCTTGGGTAAGTTAATCCTTTATGTTTGATAATTTCATATAACGTAACTTGCAAAAATTTAATGGCGATTATTCAGCTGCCGAAGGCAGCTGACTCTTATATGGCTTTAGAATATGTCTATTGTTAACAGACTGTGAATGATGTAGCCGACAATAATCATGCATTACAACTTCAATTCCTAGGGAACCCGTCTAAAAAGCTTGAATGGTATAAACACATATTTTTCAATGTTCAAAGCTTGCCGTTTTATTGCCTCAAATGACGTTTTCGTTGAGCAGTCTACTAAAGTGTAGAATGCGGCAATATTTCCGGGATCTTCACGTCCGGGATTTTTTAAGGAGCATAATGAAACTGAATGAAACGCAAGTATTGGAATGAAATAAATGCAAATCTGTATTTTAATGGAATAATACCTTTTTATGGAATAATACCCATTTATAATGCGGTATTCTCGTAAATACCGCCGTGTTATACACTAGTCTATGTGTTTATTCGCTGCCTATATGGTTTTCATAATTGCACATGTAATGGCAAGGTAGCAATGCACAGTTTCTTTGAGTTTTTCACTTTGATAACGCAATCTTATAATTACACATGGTAGCAGTGAGACGTCTGTTGTAATGCACACGCTAACGCACACGCATCCCTTACATGTGAACATCTGTATTTCTGTGCTGATGTGTACTTCTAGCACGTCGTGGTCCAAAGTTGAATTGTAATCAGTATGTAAGGCAAATCAAGGTATTTGACCAAAGAGAAGCGAGGTCGCCCACCTTGATTCAAAATGTTTGGTAGGAACAACTGATGGTAAAACTCGGGAAGAATGTGTCTGGTAAGAGAAAAAAAACGGTCGTGGCGTGTTTACGTCAACATATTTTTTTTTAAATATTGTTTTAACACCCGTGACATGATATGTTATTATGTTAAACTTCGTGTCCAGTCCCTCCCCAGATATATGCTATTTCCTCTTTGCTTGTAATAAAATAATATGCAAGAAGTATACTAAGCAGGGCATTATTGAGTATACTCATAGCGCTAGAGATGCATAGTATTGTTTTATTATGCGGATGATAATATTTACACGGGTAATAACATCAACTGCATTTGATCTATTTAGTACCTTTTTTTTTTTTTTTTTTACAAAATTCGATCAAATATTGTGAGCGTAATTATGTAGATATCGAGAAGAGCTCATGCAAATACATGATTGTAACCACCGAGCGGCAAGCGTTGACACAAACAATCATAAACTTGAGTTTCCGACAGCACTGCTGAGATTTGAATAAAATTGAATTGAATTGATTTTTAAAACATTCCACACACCGCTCGTTCAATGTAAATGGTATTAAAATTACTCTTTAAGAGTCATATAACACTACTGATTTATCTTAAAATCTTGTTGCCATATATGTTTTAAACGATAATTAAAAAACAATATTCACCAATATAATAGTGTCGTTGTTTTTTGTTTCGTCTAAAATTCCTAAAACAATCTTACGCATTTAATATAATCTGAGAATCTATATAATTTAAAGAGAAAACGCCGATATTGTCATATGCCCATTTAACACCTATGCATGTATACAACGTGTTTATAGTTAGGTGTGTATGCCTACATAATCTGTGATATAATAAGAATCTCTTTATTGCAGGAATTGACTGTAGTAGTATTCAACTTGCAGCAAAGCATTTGACAACAGGAGAGACTTTCAACAAATATGTTCAGCCGGCTAGCGTTTTTTTTTCCGAAAAACATTTAAAAAATAACCGAAATTGAAATTCATGGCGGAACTATGTTCCATCAAATGTCTCCAGTTCCTTTGGTTCCACTTAAAAGAGCATTAGACGAATTTAAAACATGGCTCTTAAAATTTAGTACACCTGTATTGGTTGCCCATAATGCTCAATTTGACGCTAAAATTTTAATTAACAGTTGCACGGAAAAAGCCATCACTTTGACAAACATTGTTGGTTTTTCCGATAGCCTCAAACTATTCAAGCTTGTGTTTCCAGGCATGCCACATTATCGAAAGTCAAAACTTGTTAAGGAAAAACTCAACACAGGCTATAACGAACATAATGACATTGCAGATGTAACTGCTCTTGTGGACTTGCTGGACATTGTTGAAAACTTTGAAAGTTTGCTAACTATCTTTTCAGTCGATGATGTTACATACAAAAACAACCAAATTAAAAACCAAAAACGATATTTATCATCGTATTCAGACTTGGTTAAAGGAAAAGTTATTTCCAAAACTCACTCAAAACAACTAGCTTCAAGTGGTTTAGGTTTGTGCCATATAAAAGATCTGGTATAGATGGTCTGACAACGCTGCTGAAGGACAGGTTACAGAAACCTTCAAAACGTGTTTTTCACTTTTTTCGGAACTAGGTGCAGACGAAAAGGCGCTGTAATATGAAAATATGAAAATAATCATTCAAGTTTACGGAAAGACCAGCCCGTTGTATGAATATAGAAGTGTAAAGGTTAAGTTAACGCTTCCAGAATGGTAACACGGCTTGCCGAATATGTAGTTTATTGTTAAAAAAGTTAAGGTTGCATGGAACTGATTAGTTTTAGTCAACGAATACTAGATTTATTCGATGATATATACTGAAAGGAAAAAGAAACGCGACACGGTAATTTCCGCTATATATTGTTTGTACAATATGCTGCTGTTAATCGAATGGTGCATGGCTACGTAAGACCATTCCTTTCGGAGAAAATACTTAAACAACACATAATACAGCAAATAGTATTCCTTCAAAGTTTAATTATTGACGGAGTACACGTTTGGCTCAAGCATGTGAACAAACTTAAGATGCAAAATGTAGCAAAATCTTTACGTTAAATACAATACTGAACTGGCTCAGTTTTTTCAAAGAGGAACTTCTACAT